>JBBIGC010158009.1:0-17046 GCA_037576955.1 Lepidarchus adonis
TGTGATTTAGGAGGAACAAGCCAATACTCACCTGTCCAAGCTCAGGAAGGTGCAACATGACCTGGAGGAGTCTGAGGAGCGTGCTGACATTGCAGAGTCTCAGGTCAACAAGCTCAGGGCCAAGAGTCGTGATGTTGGAAAGGTCAGTAAGAAAGTAATGTATTATAGTATGCATCATAAAGAAATTTTGCATTTTTAGTCCATTGTCAATGTTCACAAAAATGCTAACAAATGCTCTCTCTCTTTTCCCCAGGCCAAAGAAGAGTAAATCTCTAAGGCAAAAGTTGGTTGTAGTTATACAATATAACTGTCACCTTCTGTTTAATAAAATAATTTATTTATATACAGTATATCCGGAAAAATTATTTGTGTACATGACATTCACATGGAAACCCTTACCAGATCACAACTTAACTTATGTCTAGGCCAGTTGTTCCCAAGCTTTATACAACTTTATAGCAACTGTGATTTTGTAGGACAAACTTTCCATAATTCTATATTCTCTTGGCCATTAAAATTCCTGCTTTTGCATTTATGATACATGCATTCATGATGCATAATATATTTAACCTTGACAAACCTCCTTAATATATCAAGCATGTTTATTATGTGATTACACACCCAGAATAAGAGCACATATGTTTGCATGAGAGAGTGTGCAGCCACAAAATGAACAGTTAATAAAATATTTTCCCATGACACGACACACGTTTTAGAGCTTTACAGCACAGCAGTGGCCTAGTGGTTAGGACTTTGCCCCTGGGATCAGAAAGTTTCCGGTTCAAGTCCCAGCCCGGAACATATAATCAAGTATTAATCACAGCAGTCTACAAATGTTTCATTTACTGCATGTGCCAACCAACGCACATAGTTGTCCCACTTAAAAAGATGAGAGAGGTCTGTAATGTTCATCATAGGTTCACTTCAACTGTGTTCAAACAGTCAGACACCAGGGACAAGCTTGTACACCTTCACAAGACTGGGATAGGCCAATCTACAATAAGCAAGCAGCTTGGTGAGATCAACTGTTGGAGCAGGTATTAGAAAATCACTGACAATCTCTCTTGACCTGGGGCTCCATGCAAGATCTAACCTTGTGGGGTACAAATGATTTTGAGAACAGTGAGGAAAAAGCCCAGAACTACATGGGGGGAACTGGTTAATGAGCTGAAGACAGCTGGGACCACAGTAACAAAGGTCACTATTAGTAAAACATTATGTCATGGATTAAAATCCTGCTTAAGCCGGCATATGTCCACGCCTGTCTAAAGTTTGACAGAAATATCAGTAATATAAATTATTTTTGAAGTACAGTTTGAGTATCTGTACTTCACTTAGTAGTCTTTTTTGGAAAACTTTTAGCTTTCACTTCACTACATTTGAAAGACAAAACTACATTTCTCATTACTTTCAAAGCAACTTCAGAGAGCCGGTTGATTGTGGAGCCCTACCTTTCAAAATAAACTGTAACGTGCACGTGACACAGCGGCACCAAATACACCACAGTACAGGAAGTATATAATAAAAAAGGATGTTAGCCAATCATCCATCCACACTGTGGCGTTTTGCAGTTGTCGAAATCTGAGACCACTTGTCATAAGCATCACCATGCATGCTTGATCAATCGCATGAGTTACTGCAAAACTCCAGCTAACAAATCCATATAGTAAGAGGATTCCAGTTTATTTCTCCAAAGGAAACAGTATAAAAATTAGTGAGGGAACTGGACCAAGTATGAAACCATAATCGGACATTCAGTAAAGAGTACAACACTAAGTACCCACCAAAAACAAAAGTTTGAACACACCTTCTCATTCAAGAGGTTTTTATTGTCAATACAGCCATATACACAGTACACAGTGTATTGAAATAGCGTTTCACACAGCCCCCCACACTGGTGCATTTGTAAAGAAGATAAAATATAATTTCAAAAACAAAATACTTACTTATAAAAACTATACATATATTTTAAAACGATTCAATATAAAGATATAAAGAGATATAAAGAAAGGATCTATATATATTAGGGGTGGGCCACAATATCAATGTTGTGATATATCATCATCCTTGCTCACGCGATACGATAATCGAAACGCCGACGGCAATATTGATATTTAAATTTGCCGCCATGTTGACTCACCGGCATCGCTACCTCTTCTCTCCTCTGGGTGGCGCTGCTCGACTTGATTGATTGATTGACTTGGAGAGCAGAAGAAGATGCTTGTTTCAATCTAAACTTTGAAACTGCAACAATTGGACGCAAAAAATCTCGACTGAGACCCCAGTCTGAGTTTGGCTTTTAGAACATTGATGGAACAGAGTGGATTATTTTGAAACGGCTGCGTCTCTGTGCGTCTCTCACAACCAGCGAGTCGGTCAGCGTGAGTACACACACACATCGCTGAACAGCTTCTTTAAAAAAGAGGAAAGACTCAGTATCCAAGTGGGAATCGCGTTTCCCCGCCAATATCTAGTGTTTGCTGAAGTGTCCTCAACAATAATTTAGAACTCAGGCAGAAGCGTATTGCTCCATAATTTGTCCGGTACAGACAGGGTTAAAACCATCACGCTGTAGTGGAAAGCGCGTTAGTTTTAACTGTGTCTATGTCGGACAAATTATGGAGCAATCTGAGTTCTATGACTAAGAGGAATGTGTGGAACTCCTTGTAAATCTCACATTAGTGTTGTCCTGTCTGAATTTATGCTTGATTGTTCCTGTACCTGGAAGATGCTTTGGACAAAACGTCAGAAACATGAATAAATGTAAATGTTGTTAGCACGATGCTAGCGCAGCTTGCTAAGTGAAAAAGGGGAGCAGAAGTGAAGACCCTGAAGCTGAAGTAGCCGTTGCTCTGAACTTTAACGTGGTTGCAAAGCAAATATAGGAAATCATATTGCGATAGTATCGTTATCGTGGGCCACATATCGCATATCGTATTGTATGATACCCTGTGATTCCCACCCCTAATATATATACACACTGACACGGAAAGACATAATACATTTTAAAGTGACATTGTGCAAATGATGAGTGCAAAAATATTGTTTCGGTTTGACACAGACAAGACAAACATGCAAGATGAGCTGCAAAACAGCGTGTGTGTGCACGCATGAGTGTGCATGTGTGTGTGTGTGTGTCTGTGTGTTCAGCAGTCCTTGGGTGATGGCAGTGAGTTCAGGGCTCTGACCGCTTGTGGGAAAAGGTGGTGTTGATGTTCCAGGAGAGGTTGTCCGTCATGTGCACACGTAAGAACTTTACACTGCTGACGATCTCAACAGTGGAGCCATTGATGTTTAGTGGGGAGTGAGCAGCCGTCCTTCTCCTGAAGTTAACAACCATTTATTTAGTCTTGTCGACGTTGTTGTTCTGACACCATTCCACCAGTTGTTTCACCTCCTCTCAGTAAACAGACTCATTGCTGTTGGTGAAGAGACCCACCACTGTTGTATCATCTGCAAACTTGATGATGTGATTAGAGCTGTACCGAGCAGTACAGTCATGCGTCAGCAGAGTAAACAGCAATGGACTGAGCATGCACCCTTGTGGAGAACCAGTGCTCAGTCTGAGGACCTTGGAGGTGTTTTCTCCTATGGAGACAGACTGGGGCCTGTCCGTCAAGAAGTCCAAGATCCAGTTGCAGAGAGGGTGTTTATTCCCAGCAGGTCTAGCTTCCTGATCAGCTTCTGAGGTATGATAGTGTTGAACGCTGAACTGAAGCCAATAAACAGCATTCTGACATAACTGTCTTTTTTTTATCCAGGTGGAAAAGAGTGAAATGAAGGGCAGATGCAATGGCATCGTCTGTGGAGCGCTTTGGGCGGTAAGCAAACTGTAATGGGTCTAGAGTCTGTGGAAGTTGGGTTTTCAGGTGCCTCAGTACCAGCCTCTTGAAGCACTTCATGATGATGGGAGTGAGTGCTACGGGCCAGTAGTCATTGAGGCAGGACACAGTAGACTTCTTTGGCACAGGGATGATCTTGGTGGTTTTGAGACATGTAGGTACCACAGCTGAGCTCAGCGATGTGTTGAAGATGTCTGTGAAGACATCAGCCAGCTGATCAGCACATTCCCAGAGCACCCGACCAGGTATGTTGTCGGGTCTGGCTGCTTTCCCGGGGTTCACTCTGCGAAGAGTTGTTCTGACATCAGCAGCAGAAAGACAGAGAACCTGGTAATTGGTGGAAGGAGTCAATTTTATCTGTGGTTCCTTGGAATTAATTCCAGTTCATCTGGCAGGGAGGGTTCACTGCTACAGGCCTGATGTGCTGGCTTGTAGCTTGTGATGGTCTTAATTCCCTGCCACATGCACTTTGAGCTTTTGTCCTTTGAGCTTGTGAAGTGATTGTTGATCTTCTCTGCATAAGCTCACTTTGACTCTTTGATGGCCTGTGACAGGTTGGCTCTGGCTGTAGTGTAAGCCTCTCTGTCTTTGGATTTGAAGGCAGAGTCCCTGATTCGCAGATAACCAGGGTTTGTGCTTTGGCCGGGTGATGACGATCTTGGAGACTGTGACATCCTCCACGCACTTGGTAATGTAGCAGGTCACTGAGGATGTGTACTCCTCCAAGTCCAGTGAACGTTCAGAGGTGGCTGCATCTCTAAACATCTCCCAATCTGTGAAGTCAAAACAGTCCTGAAGGGCAGATATGGCCCCTTTGGCCATGTTCTCACCTCTTTGATGGCTGGTCTGAGCTGCCTGTTGATGGGTCTGTAGGCTGGAGTGAGAAGTATGCAGATGTGGTCAAATTTTTCCAGGTGGGGGAGGGGTGCCGCCTTGTATGCACGCTGGATGTTTGTATAAACAAGGTCTAGCACGTTGTCCCCTCGTGTTGCAAAGTCAATATTTTGGTGAAATTTGGGTAGAACTGACTTGAGTGATGTGTTGTTAAAGTCGTCAGGGTGAACTGTCTGCAGATCGCTGATTATCCCATAGAGTTCACTGCGTGCACCATTAGCTTTAGCATTAGCGCTAGGGTGGATGTATACAGCTATGATGATAACAACATTGAACTCTCTTGGGATATAAAACGGTATGCATCTGACTGCTAACACCTCCACGAGTTTCAGGGATAAACGATATATTGCACGTCAATGATATTGCAGTACATCACAGAAACACAAGGGGTATTATTAATTTTCATAAGTAACAGCAATGCTATCCTTACCTTTGCTATATTTTTTTGCTATCGTGGTTGGGGGAAACACTAATTCGGCTTCAGAGTGAATGCAGTGACTTGCTAACTTTGACGTGAATCTACTTTTCAGAAATCAGCGCAAAGACTAAATTGAAAACGTGCCGTTTGTGACCTGCTGCTTTAATTATTCTTTTACTACTTACAGAGAACAGCTTCTGTTTCCCTCTAGCGTCGTGGTGCCAACTGAAATTATTACTCGCGAACTCTTTTTCGCAACATTCCCACTGGTTTTGCCGCACCAGACTGTTACTGTATGTCTTCAGCTCACTTTTCTAGTAGAGAGGAGGATGAAACGGGCATGCGTTTACCACATTTATTAGCTGCACCTCAGCATCAGCATCCGGCTCTGTTCACTTCCTCTAGAACAACCTAGAGCGTGCTTATGTCACACGTACTACGGAACACCCATAGGAACAAAATACATTACATCTCCTCCCCCCTTACATCCAACGCAGAAAAAACAATCCATATACACATATACATTTTTTTTCCCCATAACATCCGCATGAACATTAGAAAGGAAACAGGTTGCAATACTGAATCTTGAACACACATTTAGAACAATGCTTATTAGCACACTGTCTCTTTACAAATTCAGTCGTGTGGGTGCTTTCCTTTCACGAACAGAATAACGGCGTTCAGGGGCAACACTTTGCTCCTCCAGTACTGGGCTAGGTTCGGGCACAGTTACAAGTTCGTTCCCATGGCTCTCTGGGCTACGAAAAGCAGGACTGCCTGGAACTGTTACTGGGAAAAGGACGGAACCTGATTCAGACATGCATTTGTCAATATGGTGATCAGGACCCTCAGTTACTGGCACTTCAGGGGTGACAGGGTTCGCTTTTAAGAGTTGGTCCACATGGCGGTGCCAGACCCCCTCAGTTGTCTGAACTGTATAAGAGACAGGACCAGTTTGAGCAACAACAGTGGCAGGAACCCACTTAGTCTTCCCTTGATAATTCCTGGTGAGCACTGTCTCTCCTGACGAAAAGACCCTGTCCCTTGCATGACAGTCTCTGCGTTGTATTTGCTTCCTTTGATTCGCCTGGACAATGTCTTTTATGGCAGGGGGTTTGAGAAGATCGAAGTTTGTTCGCAGCTCCCTGTTGAACATAAGGCTGGCTGGTGAGGCCTTGGTAGTTGAATGTGGGGTTGTCCGATTTTTGAGCAGAAACTCGTGGAGCCTTTGATGAAGGGTCCCTTGACCTTGGGATGTTCTTAGTGCATGTTTCAGTGTCTGCACAAACCTTTCAGCCAATCCATTCGTCGCGGGATGATAGGGGGCCGCCCTAATGTGCTGAATGCCATTTGCCTGCAAGGACATTTCTTTCGATACCAGTTGGGGGGCCGTTGTCTGAGACTAATTGGACCGGGGCACCAAACCTACTGAAAACTTCACCTAATTTCTCCACTGTCTTTTCTGAAGTGGTGGATTACATGATAACCACCTCTGGCCACTTACTGTGTGCATCTATAGCAACCAGAAATATTCTATCCTCAAAAGGACCCGCAAAGTCAATGTGAACACGATACCAGGGTTCCTGTGGGAAGTCCCATGGATGGAGTGGAGCTGCGGGAGGGTTGTTACGAGTTTTGTGACAGGAAGAGCAGCTCATGGCCATCTGCTCTATCTGTTTATCTAGCCCTGGCCAACAGAAATAGCTTCTTGCCATCTCCACTGTGCCCCGCGTGCAGCTGCTCTAGAATTGTAGTGTGGATTGACAGTGGAATGATGACCTGCCTCCCCCACAGCAGACAGGACTGGACTGGACTGACAGCTCCCATTTTCTGTCAAGATAAGGTCTGTGGGCAGCAGATCCACTTCCAAACCGCCCCCTAGTTACCATGTCTATCACCGTCGACAAGTCAGGGTCATTACGTGTTGCCCTTTTTATTTGGGACGCAGTTATTGGAGCCCGCTCTACATTCGTGAAATAAAATATTTCCTCTGTTCTTGGTTCTGGTGCCGTGACTGGCCGTGGCAACCGTGACAGCCCGTCTGATTTCCGGTATCGAATGTCATATGAGTGGGCGGACAACAGCAGCGCCCACCTCTGTAAACGTGAGGCTGCTAGTGATCGTTGTAAGTGGTCGATGGTCTGTTAAGAGCGTAAATTTCCTTCCCAATAAGTATTGGTGGAATTTCCAGCTGTGCATAATTGGACTCTTGTTCAGAGTCCTGGAGGCAAATGCGATTGGCCTGTCTTCACCATTTGGGAAGGTGTGAGAGATGACGGCACCCACTCCATAGGGTGATGCATCACATGCCAGCTGGATGGGTAGAGAGGGGTTAAAGTGCATTAGAACAGCAGATGTGGTCAGTGCATTTTTAGCGCTTTCAAGTGCTTCGTGACAGGCTTTAGTCCATTCCCATTTTTTGTCCCGACATAGCAGTTCATGTAAGGGCTGTAGCAATGACGCTAGCTTTGGTATGAACCTTCCATAGTAATTTACCAACCCCAGAAAAGATCGTAATTGACATTTTCCGGTGGGGGTGCGTCCACGATGGCTGAGATCTTTGAAGGGGACGTGTGCAGCCCTTTTTCATTGATAACATGTCCCAGGTATTCCACAGATGCTTTCAGAAATTCACATTTATCTTTGCAAGTCCATAGTCTTTTAGTCTCTGCAGGGTAGCGTCCAGGTTGCAGAGGTGCTCTTCATCATTGGCTCAGGTACAAAGAATATCGTCCAAATAGCACTGCACACCTTTTAACCCACTGAGGATTTGGTCCATGGCCCGCTGAAACAGTGCTGGGGCTGATGTGATACCAAAAGGCAATCTGCAATATCTGAATAGTCCCTTGTTTGTATTTATAGTCAACATTTTGCGAGATTCTTTGTCCACATGCATCTGCAAATACGCCTGATGTAAGTCAATTTTACTGAATTTTTGTCCTCCTCTCAGCCCTGCGAATAAATCGCTGATCACCGGAAGGGGGTACTGCTCCACGCACAACACCGGGTTCACCATCACTTTGAAATCCCCACATATGCGTATTTCCCCATTTTTTTTGGGTACTGGTACTATGGGAGTTGCCAACTCACTCGTTATGACTGGTTCCAAAACTCCGCTTTTGACTAAGGCCTCTAAGTCTGCTTCTACTTTTTCATGTATAGCATAAGGTACAGTTCTGGCCTTCATAAACACTGGTTTGCTCCCTTCTTTTATGTATAGCTTAACTGTGATCTTTTTCATGCTACCCAACTCTGCTTTGAATAATTCTGCATGCTTGTTCAGAATGTTTTGCAGTTGGGCAGGACCATCAGACAACCGTCTCACCTCCTGCCAGTCGAGACGCATCGCCTTCAACCACACACGCCCCAATATGGGTGCAAAATCCCCCTTGGTGACATACACTGGCAGCTTGGCAGTGTTGTTGTTGCACTGGACAGTTACATCCGTCATTCCTTTAATAGGCACCTTGTGCCCTGTGTATGTCTTGAAAACGGTGTCAGAGGTGCGTAAGGGCAGATGTTTCATTTATGTCTGATACATTTGATATGGTACAAGTGACGCCTTAGGCCCTGTGTCTATCTGCATTTTGACTAGATGCCCCTCTAAACTGGTCTTAGCCCAGTAGCAGTCTGAGCTTCCATTCACAATCATTATGTGTAAGGTGCTTACACTCAGTTCTCCCTCTGAGGATGAACTTTTGTCATGTTCGACTGTGTGTACTTGCCTTCACTTTTTAAACTTGTCATAGTCTCTTTGATCCTTTTTGTTAGCTTTATCAGTGATTTTCTTGCTCCGACATGCTCGTTCTACATGCCCCTTTTTACCACAACTGCGACAGTCCATATCTTTACACCAGCAAGTGGATGCCAGATGACCTGTCTTGCCGCATCTAAAACACGGTCCCGGAACAGTGCTTTGGGTCTCTATCTTATGCACTTTACCCGTGGCGTTTAGTTGCTGAGCCTCTTTTGCTGCCATTTCCATTGTCACGCTTATATTAATTGCTTTCTCTAGGGTCAGGTCACTTTCAGTGAGCAACTTTTTCTGTGCTGCCTTGTTCCTTAATCCACACACCAGCCTGTCTCGTAATGTGTCATTTAACGTGTCCTTAAACTCGCAGTGCTCAGCTAATTTCCTCAAGGTGGCTACAAACATTGTAACAGACCCCCCTAAATAGGAGGATGAAACGGGCGTGCGTTTACAACATTTATTAGCTCTGTTCACTTCCTCTAGAACAACCTAGAGCGTGCTTACGTCACACGTACTACGGAACACCCATAGGAACAAAATACATTACACAGACACTACAAAATCCACAATGCATTGCTCCCATGAAAGGAGTCTAGAGTCATCGTGTCTCCACCAATCACATCGATGATGTGTGTTTGGAAGGCGGGTCCTCCGGTATGGTTGCTAGTTTAACTCTCTATTCCACATGTGTCAAACTCAAGGCCTGCGGACCATATCCGGACCGGCGTGTAGTTATATCTGGCCCGCGACAACGTTTTATATATTATTATTAATGACTATACGCTATATGACGCGCTGATACCAATAAACTACAGATCCCATAATGCAGTGCTTCAGCTTCAACCAAGTCGGCACATCAGTGTTCCCGAATCCGCGCTTTGCTGATAAACTGAGCGCACTGCGCACTGAGTTCACACTGCGCTTTGGTGACTTTGAAGAATAAATAAAGAATTTTGAGTTGTGGAAACTGCACCTGTGTGGATTCAGATGGAGCTGGTTGAGCTGCAGTGTAATGTCACACTGAAGGGAAAGTACGACACTACAGGTCTGCACGGTTTATTCCCTCCATTCCCGCAGAAACGCCCCAGCTCCGTGTACACGCGGCTCCAACTTTGTGCATGTTTGGGAGCACAGATCTGTGTGAGAAGCTCTTCTCAGTGATGAAGACTAACAACACAGCACACAGGAGTCATCTCACTGATGAGCACCTGCAGTCCATCCTGAGAACCTCCACCTGCAGTCCATCCTGAGAACCTCCACCTGCGGTCCATCCTGAGAACCTCCCTCCAAACATAAACCAAAAAAAGACGCCAGGCGTCCAGCTCTGATAGAATGACATAAGAGCAAAGATGATTTGATTTATTTTTGCTGAAAAGCAAACATTTTATTTATATTTGCAGGTTTTGTTCTGCAGCATGTTCATATTTTGAATTTGTATAATTTTGACAGGATATATTTTTTCTTTTGGGATATTTAATTTTTTATATTTTTAAAGTTTATTTTTATATAAAATGACATGGGTAAAGAAATTTGAATGGTTATTCTTTTAACGTTTACTTTATTTCTAGTTTGTATCATTTAAACAGGATATATTTGTATGGAGAGCAAAATATTATACACTACTCACAAGAAGGGATATTGTTATTTACATGAGTGCTTTTCCTATTTGCTCAGAATTTTAATGAAATAAGTAAAAGCTCCCTTTGTTATTACTAATAATGTAAGAGAAGAAACACCATTTTCATTAGTTTAATATTTATTACCCCAAAATTTAGACAATAACAGGAATAGCCCCAAATAACAAAAATGCACAATGTCAGTAGCGGGTGTTTCCACCATTTGCTGCAATGACAGCGCGACAGCGACGTCTCACGATCATCACTAGCCTCATGATGTTGTTCTGAGGCTGCGTTCCACACTTCCATAAGTGCTACACAGTTCTGCCAGGTCATGTGGGTGTACGATCATTCAGTCTCTGCTTCAACTGGTCCTAGACGCTCTATGGGGTTCAGGTCAGGGGACATTGATGCTATACCATATGAGTCACTCCACCTTCCTGAAGTCGAGCTGTAACAGTTCTGCCACGATGTGGTGGAGCATCATCATCCATGAGCAGGAAGTTGGGGGTGTGCTGGTGGAATTGGGGGATGATGATGGTTCTATGATGTGTCTGAGGTAAGAACGTGCAGTGACTGAGCCATGTACATTAACCAAATCTGTTTTACACTGACTGGTGATGCTGCCCAGACTGTTGCACCTCCTCCACCAAAACAAACCCTGGGGACCATGTTGACCGTATTGCTCACCTCACCTTCTCCAGCAACACTGACCTTACACTCATCAGTGAACATGACGGTACCACTGCTGCATTGTCCAGGTCACATGGTCTTGTGCCCACTGCAAACATTCACAGCAGTGTCTTGGTGTCAGTGGAGTCACCTACAACAGTCGTCTGGCATTCAAGCCAAAGCAGTGGAGTCGGTTGTGAATGGTTTAATGGTTAAGTGATGTCGTGTGTTCATGGCTGTTTGAATGTTGAACTTGAAATGACTTACTGACAATAGCAGCTTTTAATACCCACGGAATGTTGAAATTGATGCCACATTGAGAAAGTTTGTGTTTTGGTATTGGCCCCAATATAAGGCACCTGTACACAATGAGACCATTACATGGAAAACACAAAATGAGGTGTGTCCCTCACCCCAATACAATTGCCTCTCTATCCCAAAAATGACTGAAGTGAAACTAACACTGTATGTATGACATTCACTAAGTCTCTCACACTATGCCTTAATAATAAACTTAATAAATTTTTTAATAAACTTATTGTGAGTAATGTAAGTTTAATTAAGGTTTGAGTTTATTTATTCCAGAATAATATTCCTTTCTGTTTTTATCCACATTTATGTTAAAAAAGTTTCGTTTTAAAAGATTTAAAGTTTTAAACATTTAGTTTTAGTTTGTTCAATAAATGTTTATCCTGTTCGGCCCACGACCTACAGTATGTTTTGGATTTTGGCCCCCTGTGCAATTGAGTTTGACACCCCTGCTCTATGCCGAAACAAATTATGGAGTGTTACGTTTTATTTGATAAAAATTATTATTAAGGACAGTTCTGCAAGCGCTAGATATGGGTGGGGATGCACACTTGCATTATTTAATCATTTCCTTCTTTTTCAAAGAAGCTCTCCAGGAATGTGTGTTTTACTGATGCATGTTTATCACATCCACTGGGTTCATGTGGGAAAGACATGCGCACAGATACGACCGTCATAAAATAATCAATGGCCTGTTCCTTCAGTGTTCTATTCTAAAAGCGAAGCAAAGTGAACCCAGACTTTTGATTTAAATGTGACGGGTCATCTTTCAGCCCAGCGTTCAATGTGTCGCTGTCTTGAGGTTCCCTGTGTCCTGCAGCACCACCCAGAGGAGACATGAAGTACTGACGCTGGTGAGTCAAATTGGTAGCGAATGTTATATCGATATTGCCGTCTGCATATCAATTATCGTATTGTGTGAGCAGAGATGTCGATAATTGGCATATCGATATTTTGGCACACCCCTAATCAAAAGTGTGACCATGATTATGAGTAGGGAAATTTACATGCTGAGTAAAGTAAAAGCAGTCTAGTCCAGTGCAGATAGAAGCACATGAGAGAGATCATTTGGTGTCAACATGGAAGTTAAAGTCCCCGAAGAGCAAAGACACTATAGAAAGAAGTTCATTAAATTCAGAAAAGAAAGTGGCAACCATTTTTGGGGGGTGATAGACTA
Source organism: Lepidarchus adonis (assembly GCA_037576955.1). Lineage (NCBI taxonomy): Eukaryota > Metazoa > Chordata > Actinopteri > Characiformes > Lepidarchidae > Lepidarchus > Lepidarchus adonis. The sequence continues at coordinate 12,680 of JBBIGC010158009.1, forward strand.
ATAGCAGCAGCACTTGTGGAGAGGAAACAACCTTTAAAGCAATGTGTTCAAATTAATTCACATTTTGATTAGTAAGTTGGATCTTTAAACCACAGCCAAGCCACCACCTCTTCCTGTTTGTCTGGCTTTGGACCAATAGCTGTGTCCAGGTGGAGTCAAGGTTTAAATAAAAAGAATTCCCAGGTTGTTGCCAGGATACTGTAACCCAGGACAAGTCGACTTTCTAAAGAGATGTGAGGTCACGGATTAGTGAGGCTTTATGACTTATGCTATGAACGTTTAGAAGAGCAAGGTTAAAGCTGAGACAGGCAGAAGGAAGTGCAGAAGGTTTGGGTAGAGGACGAAGATTGTCAAAGTTTATTCCTCTAACGACCTGCAGGACACAACGTCGATGAAGATCACACGCCTACATGCTTGGGCTGAATGAATCAGAGCGAAAGATGATCGAGGGTCCTCTGTTGGAGCGAGGACACTGAGAAATCCCCAGTAACAGGTGTTGTGCCGAAATCCTACCCCCTACAAATCCCCCCTTTCGCTGGCACGCGCGTCTCCGAACGTACACATTCTACCTCGGTGATTTTAACAAAATTTATTCCCTAAGACGCTATTAAATTGCTTAAAACCAGCCTCTGATTTCTGAAGAGTTATATCAGTGTATCGCGTGTATTTTTTTTTTTTCATTTCTGCCGCGATGTTTGAGGGTTACTGAGAGATATTAAGCGGCTCTGTATAAACATATTGCTGCTTTCGGTGCTAAAGCAACACGCACGTCTACATTAATAGTAATAATAAATAGATAAACAACATTTGTTGCAGATATGTCTGCATGTGTGAACACATCCCTCTGTCTGTTCTGCGGTGATACTTGTCTGTAACGCTGCTGTTATGTGGACGTGGCCCCGTCCCAATCCTAAACCTACACTACACTCTTCAGTGTTCTAGTCTCATAGTGCTACATACAGCGTAATACAATCTCTGAGCACGTGCAGATTTTCTGTATATTACATAAACGTATCTTCAGGTTCACACACGCAGATATATCTGCAACAAATGTTGTTTATCTTTTATTATTGCTGCTAATGTAAACGTGCGTGTTGCTTTAGCACCGAAAGCAGCAATATGTTTATACAGAGCCGCTTAATATCCCTCAATACCCTCAAATATCGCGGCAGAAATGAGAAAATACGCGCGATACACTGATATAACTGTCTTCTGAAATCAGAGGTTGGTTTTAAGCATTTTCATACCTTTTAAGGAAATTCTACCATGGAGGTAGAATGCGTAAGGTCGGAGACGCGCGTGCCGGCGAAATTGGGGAAGAATTTGTAGGGGGTAGGATTTCAGTACAAAACAGGTGTTACACCGTTTTCTGTGACCATCGAATGTTTTGACCTAAGGGGGCGCTGTTTAGCATTTTCATGCTGAATGAACGTAAAGTCTCAACGTGCACACGCTTGCTACGCAGTTTACGTATCACTCTTCAAGTGACATCGCACGTTTCGTTACTGTTTACATTATACTGATAATGTGAATCGGTAAAAGTCATTTTACATCTCATAATTTAATTTATTATATAGTAGTCATGCTATTCATACTTACTGGTACCATAACTTTGAGGCTTGTGTTTTGGAAACTATGGCAAGGTCACATGTGACCGTTGCCAATAGTGACCACTCCGCCAGCATCAGCCTGTTAAATTGATCTACAAAATCTGTATGATTATGAAATATTGTTGCATAAAATAGCACGTGGGAAAGATCTGACCACGCTATCACAAGATTTACACCAGTTATGAAAGGGTCACAATCTGACCGCGGCCATCGAAACGTGCGGTGTTATGTCACTTTAAGAGTGATACGTAAACTGCGTAGCGATTTGCGTTGATTCAGCACAAAAATGCCAAACAGCGCCCCCTAAGGTCACAACATTCGAGGGTCACAGAAAACGGTGTAACACCTGTTAATGGGTTTACCCATCACGAGGTGTTTCTTCTGTATGCTTTAGAGAGAAGAGGAATAAAAACGGGTGTTTCTAAGACACAATACATGAGTTTGAGTGAACGGGATTCAGATTACCTTTATTGTTCTACAGTCAGTACATCACAGGTGCATTGCTGCATAAAATTATGAGCTCAGAAGTCACTCAAAAATAAGAATATTAAAAAAAGGATAAAAACCAGCATATACAGCAGAACAGTTACAGTGGGATATGAAAGTCTTGTTTATCTTTATGAATTTCCTTTATAAATCGTTAGTTGTAGCAATAAAAGAAAATCAGTAAAATATATAGGAGCCACACACTGACATTTGAGAAGTTAAAGTTTATAGGATTTATAGATTATGAATTTAAGATTTATAAATTGTGCAATTATTGTTTAAACAAAATTAGGCAGGTCCATAAATTTGGACACGGTTGTCATTTTATTGATTCCAAAACCTTTAGAACTAATTATTGGAACTCAAAATTGGTTTGGTAAGCCCAGTGACCATTGACCTCCATACACAGGTGAATGCAATTATGAGTGGGGCAAGTTGTAAGTTTCCCTCCTCTTTGAATATTCTCTGAAGAGTAGCAACATGGGGGTCTCAAAACAACTCTGAAAAACAAAGATTGTTCACAATCATAGTTTAGGGGAAGGATACATATATATAACAGTAAAAAAACGTGTCAGCGTCTTGTGCAATAATCCAATGTGATAAGTTCGTGGCAAAACGGCAAGTTTGAGAAGGAGAATCAGAATGATCACACAATGAGCGGAGGTTGTGAAAAGATAAGCAAAGACAAAAAAAAAAAAAAAAAAAAAAAACTGGAACATACAAAAAGAATCAGCATTTCAACATAATATATACATGAAAACATAGAGGGGGAAAAAAACTCAGATGTTGGTAGGCACCGTTGGTCTCTTCCAAGGGTCATAGGGACTTAGACCAACTCTTCCTCTACCCCTTTAAATAGTAAAGGGTGAGACTGCCCTCTAGCGGCTCACTCTTGTAACAGGGTGTAAACTGCTACACAATATTTTCAGCAAACATTGATGCATTGTTTATTTTTGTTTAATTTATGGTATTAAAAAGTCAAACATTATTATGCCACTGTGCAAACGTTTGGGTGCCATAACAGTTTCAAAGTTTCAGGTCCGTTTTACAAGGTTTCAGATGTTCAGATGATCGTTAGAGCTGATACATGGCAACAGCTGTCATTAGTAAAATGTCAGGTGGAGCAATTTTCAAAGCTTCACAAATACTCTGACTCAAACCTTGTGGACACTTAACCATGGGTTCCTCTAAGCAGCTGTGTAAGACTCGGAAAATGAAAGTTATTGACGCTCACAACGCAGGAGAAGCTACAAGAAGAGAAGATAATCCTTTATTGTCCCACAAGTGGCAAATTTCACAGCGTTATGGCAGAAAGAGCAGCAAACAGAGTACTGAGAAAAATAAAAAATAAGAAGTTACTTTTGGAAAGTTACAAGATAAAATAATAAAATAAAATATAAAATTTTAAAAGTATCTACACAAGTGAGTAGTGCACAAAAACATACCAAGAATAAAGCGCATGTTAAAATGTAAACAGTGTAGGAAAGACAAGAAATATTGCATAGGAACATATTGCACAGAGGAATATTGCACTGAAAGAGAAAGAGAAAATGAATATTGCACGTTACATGTGAGGAAGTTTCAATTGTCAGTCTGGTGTGTGTGTGTGGTCAGCTGCAGGTGTTGATTGTACAGTCGGACTGCAGCTGGAAGGAAAGATCTCCTGAATCTCTCCTTACCACACCGTGGGTGCAGCAGCCGCCCGCTGAAGGAGCTGTGTAGTGCTGTCAGTCTCCTGCATGGGGTGAGAGGTGTTGTCCAGCAGGGGTGACCGCTTAGCCATCATTCTCCTGTCAGTCACCACCTCCACCGGGTCCAGAGTTCCTCCAATAACAGAGCTGCCCTGCAGATCAGCCTGTTCAGCCTCTTCCTGTCCTCAGCAGTGATGCTGTTGCCCCAGCAGACCACACCGTAAAAGATGGTTCCTTGTGGTGCCCCTGTACTGCATACAGTCCTGTCAGACACACAGCCCTGAGTTCTCACATACTGTGGTCGGTTGGTGAGGTAATCTGTGATCCACAGAGTGAGATGCTGATCCACTCCAGCGAGCTCCAGCTTGTCCCTCAGGATTGTGGGTCGGATGGTGTTGAAAGCACTGGAGAAATCAAAGAACATGATTCTCCCAGTGCTCCCAGTGGTCTCCAGGTGTAAGAGGGAGCGGTGTACAAGATGGATGCTGGCATCGTCCACTCCGATGCCAGGCTGGTAGGCGAACTGGAGTGGGTCCAGCGATGAGCTCACCAGGGGCTGAAGCTGAGCCAGGACCAACCG
>JBBIGC010158024.1:0-17044 GCA_037576955.1 Lepidarchus adonis
AAACCTTGAGAGGAACCAAGGCTCAGAAGGGGAACCCATCCTCCTCTGCTCGACACCGGAGAGTGATAAATAGAGAAAAACTATGAATAAATAAAATCAGGAGTTCAATGTGAAGAGGCATCTACAGTTTTTTAGGGGAGATCAGGTAGTTTTCATGTGCTAGTCCATGTGCTTATGTATTAAAACCTGTGGCACGTCTGCTTAAACACTTGCATTTACTTGCACATCCTAGGAACTTCACACCTGTATATAAAAATTGTATTGGCTGCAGACACAAACTTACACATATCTCTGAAAACTGCCTTCTGAAGCTTTCTGATCATAGTACTCTGATAGTACTCTGATTGCAAGAAGTTTATTGTCATTCTGAAGTTATTCCCAATGTTTGCTGCTCCTCACAAGAACAGGAATGTGTCTAATCATCTATAATCATCATAGATGCATTTTTCATCTGTTTTTCCACCAAAAAATGCAAGAAAGTGGCAGAGCAGTGCTGGGATAGTGTTGCTCTTTTATATCACATGACCTGAATATACCTACTTATGTAAATTATTAATGCTGAATATTCTTGTACTCCAAGGACTGTTGACTCAGAAGGAAGCCGTGAGATGCCGCAGTTGTTTTTAATGGTTTTTAACATGTTTTTAATGCTTAAATGTGCTCTCTTCTGGTGGTAGGTCTGTGACAGATTAGTGGGGCAAGCATGCAACCATAGCGCTGCAGTATTTATGCATTTTCACTACACGGTCATTCAGTATATGTTCTTTGCTTCTGCCCCTTCAGACAGCTGCAGAAAAATATTCAGCATAGAGGTATGACATCCACTCAACTTCCTTTGGTAATGTTGAATGGGAAGTTGGAGAGAAATAATCATGAATTGTCATTCAGGGGTGATGAAAGCAGTGAATGTGGAAATAAAAAAACTTATACTTTTGAACCATTGGACCTTATATGACTGTATTTTACTCCCTGAAATAAAGCCATAGAGCAAAGGCAATGAGCTCCATTGTTAAACGGACATAGGCCTAGCAGAACTTTATGTAATATGCCATCAATATGCCTTAAATAATTGTATATTTCTGCTGGAGGTGTAACGTGTAGTATGATGTGTGGGTAGGATGGCTCTTTCTGCCTCCTCATCCAGTGGGTTGCTAGGTAATTCAGCTTCTGTGACCTGATGTAACAGAAGTTGGCAGTTAGCTGCTCCATCAAGCATGACAAGCATCCAGTGACGCCATACTAGCAGCAGTTCTGAAAAAGGTAGACAATAAGAATGTGCAGTAAGATTATGTACAATATCATATAATCATGATTCATCTAATCATGATCAGTTCTGAAGTCTGCAATATCACAGCTCCAGGTGGGTGTTACTAGGTGATTGAATGAATCAATGTGCTCAAGTAATTCAACAAAAATCAAAAGGCCCTGATTGGTTGAACTATTCGGGCCCATATTCCACTTTTTTTTTATTCCACCATTTGCTTTGGTTTGTAATTTGGATTGTATTTCAAAAATATCATTCATAATTCCTCAGAAGTGCAACCATTACACAACCATTTTCGATCTCAGTTTATCTCTTAGAATTAGACAGTTTTTAAAAACTGTCTTTTTCTGATGAGCTGCCCTGCATTGCAGCTGTGGCTGTACAATTTGGATATAATATAAATATTGCAGCTTTATACTGTGATTGACATTTTTCAATATATTAAAGAGCATCAGGTTTCTCTAATAAAAAAGATTCGAATTATGTAAGTATTGTTTTAGCTTCACAGTATACAGTGGAACAAAAAAATATTTGGCAGCCACTGATTCTTAAAAAGATGAGAGAGTCTGTAATGTTCACCATAGGTTCACTTCAACTGTGAGAAACAGAACGTTAAAAAAATCCAGGAAATCACATTGTATGATTTTTAAAGATTTTATACCAACAAACAAGCAAGAATTCTGGCCTCACAGACCTGTTACTCTTCTATCCTCCACTCATTACCTGTATTAATGCACCTGTTTGAACTCGTTATCTGTATAAAAGACACCTGTCCACACCTTCAAACAATCAGACTCCAACCTCCACCATAGCCAAGACCAGAGAGCTGTCTAACGACACCAGGGACAAGACTGGGATGATCCGATCTACAATAGGCAGCAGCTTGATGAAGAGATCAACTGTTGGAGCAATTATTAGAAAATAGAATAAATACAAAATCACTGACAATCTCTCTCGACCTGGGGCTCAATGCAAGATCTCACCTTCGAGATTTTGAGAGCGGTGAGGAAACAGCCCAGAACTACATGGAAGGAATTGGGCAATGACCTGAAGACAGCTGGGTCCACAGTAAAAACAGTTACTATTAGTAACACACTACGTCATCATGGATTAAAATTCTGCTTAAGCCAGCACTTGTCCAGGCCCTTCTAAAGTTTGCCAGAGACTATCTGGATGATCCCGAGAAGGACTGGGAGAATGTAATGTGGTCAAATGAGAGCCTCAAAACATTGCAGCTCTTGAGAAGATCTGGATGGAAGAATAGGCTAAAATAGCAGCTACAGTGTGTGAAACCTGGTGAAGACCTACAGGAAACGTTTGAGCAACCATGGTTACATTACAAAGTATTGAGGTGAACTTTTGTTATTGACCAAATACTTATTTTCTGCACCATTATACAAATAAATTATTTTAAAATCATACAGAATTTCTTGTTTTTTCTTTTTTTACATTCTGTCTTGTTGAAGTGACCTCTATCATCTTTTTAAGTGGGACAACTCGCAGAATTAGTGGCTTCTAAATACTTTTTTGCCCCACTGTATGTTTCAACCCCTCACCTGCCCATACAGTTCATATGTGGAAACTACAGTGCCTTCAAAAAGTATTCATATCCCTTAAACTCACTCATATTTTGTCACATTACCACCACAAAATTTTATGCGATAGACCAACACAACGTAGTTTATACTTGTGAAGTGGAAGGAAAATGATACATGGTGTTCAAAACAATTTTACAAATAAAAATCTGAAAAGTGTTGTGTACATTTGTATTCACACCTCTTTACTCTGATACCTCTCCATAAAATCCAGTGCAATCAGTAGCCTCCAGAAATCATCTAATTAGTAGAGTCTGTCTGCATGTAATTTAATTTCAGTATAAATATAACTGTCTGTGAAGGCCTCAGGTTTGTTAGAGAGCGTAACATTGAAGAAGGAACATATCAGCCATGTCAGGAATAAAGTTGTGGAGAAGTTTTAAGCAGGGTAAGGTTATAAAAAAAAATCACACAAAACACTGTTCAGTCTATTAACTGAAAATGGAAAGAGTATGGAACATCTCCCCTACCAAGACCTGGTGGTGACAGCGTCATGCTGTGGGAATGCTTCTGGAATGAGTTGTTGGGAAGATAGATGGAGCTAAAAACAGTGCAATGCTGAAGGAACACCTGTTAGACTGCAAAAGACTTGAGACTGGGGCAGAGCTTCACCCTCCAGCAAGACAACCACCCTAGAATCAAGTCCAGACTTAAATTGTGTGGAGAATCTGTGGCAAGACTTGAAAATTGCTGTTCACAGATGCTCTCTAGCCAATTAGACTGAGCTGGAAATATTTTGTAAAGAATGGGCGAAATTGTAGTCTCTATATGTGAGATAAAACCCAAAATACTTGGAGCTGTAATTGCAGCCGAAGGTTGTTTGACAAAGTATTGACTCAGGGGGGCTGAATACAAGTACATGCCACACTTTTTTTTAGATTTTTATATGTAAAAATGTTTGAACACCATGCATCATTTTCCTTCCACTTCACAACACTGCTCTTCTTTGTGTCGGCCTATCACATACAACCCCACTAAAATACATTTAAGTCACAAATTAACGGGATAAAAATTGGAGGAGTTCAAGGGGTATGAATAGATTTATAGAATAGGTTAGAGGCTAATTTACATATTGCAGTCTTCTGAAATATCAGTATTGCAGAGACCACTATTCCGATAACAATGTACAAACTATATATTGTTCAGCCCTAATCGCAGCTCATTCAATCAGCTGATTCAAAGGGGTGAATGGGGGCGTGAACATACATTTTGAAGCATTATGTCAAGTCAAGTCTATTTCTTTAACTGTCGTTGTCACAAAGCAGCTTCACAAACCCAGGTCTGAGCCCCTAATGAGCAATAGAGGCAAAGGGAACTCCGTTGTAGCTCTTTTTGGCATAGAAAACTGTTTACTGTACAGACTAGAATTGCCTTGAGCCTGACGCAAAGTAATGTCAAACCTTTTTGTTTTCTGTAGTTAAGCTTATTCTGCATTAAGTGTTGAGAGAGGCTTGGCAAGGTTATTGATTCCATTAGTGCATAAACACATGCTAAATCCTGAGCTTATTGCACTAATTACATTTTTTTGATCTGATGCATTTCTGCTGTGCGTATCTTTTACTCTGCAGAGACGGGATCTGTGAAGCTGAATTTTCAGATCCAGTTTACAGTATATGTTGTAGCTGTTATGGTGTTGAACAATTAAATTGATATAATTTTTAACTTAACGATATCATGCCAGATTAGCGACAGCAAAGCAGCATGGGTTTCAATTGACATTTACAGATCTGATTTGAAGAAAGGTAAGCTTAATAATTTTAACCCTTCAGTGTTGCTAATTTTATACTGAAGAATTGACATGCAGACGGATGATTGACATCGCTGTACTGCAGCACCATTTAAGTGAAAAAACTTTGTTACTCATCACATGCGCAGAGGTGTTTTTCAGCATCAAAGAAAGGGTTTTCTTCTTCTCTCTTATTTATCTTTGAATTCATTTGATGTATTAGAATATGACAACCTGATTGTGAGGTTATAAAGATGATCATTTGCTGCATTTAGACTAGATTTTAGACAACTGGTTTTAGTTCTGGCAAACAACTTTCCGGGTTCCAGTGGAAGGTGGTGCTTTCCATGTGCGGAGGTTTATACTGACCTGTCACTGATCTTTGGTTTGCTTTGCGTTGCTTTTTGAACTTATATGTTGCTGCAGTAAACAAACAGTACATTAAAATTCATGGCTTATTGTTGGGGAAATACAGTATTATCCTTATACCAATGCCATGGATCGGATTGTGACATCTGTAGTCTTGGGTACTAATATAAAGCAATTAATGTTAAAACTAATCAACAGTATGTCTGTCCTACAAGAGCAGTATCTCTTACAAATATTTGTATTATTATTTTTGTAATATTATGAACCTCACCAGCTGTATTGTAAGGCAATTCTTGACTTTAGACATTTCAGAGGACTGTGTATCATGGCTGTTTGGTCACTTTATTTACCCTCATGTATGGGGGGATCTGTGCTCACAAATCAATGCCTGCACTGCTTGTCAATGGCGTGTGGTTTTGGCTCAGCTTACAGGATGTTTTGATGTATTTTCTCCACAGTTGTGCTACTGGATACTACTTCTGTGCTTGGGGAGTTGGGCTGGAAGACCTACCCTCTCAATGGTGTAAGTTCTTCTTTTTCTTCATTTTCAGTCAGATTGATCAAAACCAAGAGAATTAAGAGCCAATACTGGTTATATCTAAAGCAAAACTGCTGTAAGTACATAAGATCACCCTCACAAATGAGGTCTTTGTATCCATAACTCTTATTAAGTTTAGGGGAATTTATTGATTTATCAGTAATTACTGATATCATCCATGGGATTGATTCTTAGAATTTTTTTTTCTTAAAGCTTTATATGTGTGACCTTCCTCTGATCTGGTCTGTTTTTATTTTATCAGGCTTCATCGCATATAAACACACAGTAATCAGGTTTTATTAGCATACTTTCATACCATAATCTACTCCTATTCAAGAGGCCAAAAAATAAGAAGATTGTTGGGTTTTAATGTTCCTCTCTGGGTTTTGCAAGTCAGTCCAAGGTGGATGGTCAGTTTGGCAGCAGGGTAGAAGGACATGCCTGCAGACCTGATCCCATTATTAAACTGTCAAGTCTTTGAGTTAGGTCTAGGAAAGCAGCATCTCTATGAATATTTAACATGGAAGAGGTGGGGAGGCGCAGGAAGATGAGTGTGTGAAGGTTTTGGTATAGGAAGTAAGTGCAAAGTCTAGCAGTTTTAAGAAGGTTTTAAATGAAATGGGGGAAATACAAGGCAAACATACAAACACGGGTAAATAGCAGACTAATACAACAGGACTATCAAGAGGGTTGCAACACAGATCCAACAAAACAGAATGAGACACGTGGGTTTAAAAACACAATTGACAAGATACAGGAACTGTGACAGAGGGCAGACCTCTGGGATGGAATCTTTCCTAAGATGGTTATTCTTACAAAGGTGATGAACATTTAGTTTACCAACGGTTCCACTTGAAAACCATCATCAATTCTTACAAACGATCAGAATCGTATGCTTCGAGCTTATTGATTTGATATGTTTTCCTGCTAAGCTATGCAGAATGCTACTCAGAACCTTTTGTCTTACCAAAATAAACGAGATAAACCCTGTGCCTTCTTCCATGATGGTTAAAGTAACACATGGTGCCAGTTCCCAATCATTTAAAACATGAAAAGTGAAGCTATCTGCTTTTAATTTTTATATTCAAATTACTTTTGGAATAATCTCATCAAATTACCTAACTTGTCAGATTCAGTGGCAGTTCTGATGATCATTTCAATTGATTTCTTTGGGCTGCTGTTCTGAGTATCGCCCACTGACTTGATGAGTAATTATGACAGATTTAATAATTTCATAAGGCATGACAGACCATTACTACCATAATTACTTTAAAATATATTTTAAAACAAAGAAACAAACAGACACACAAATAACTTGTAACTTAAATAGTATGCCTTATATATGGCTTAAAACATAAAATATTTATTTAAATAAAATCTTCTTCTTCTTATTATTATTAGTATTAGTATTCTTCTTCTTCTTCTTCAAAACATTCTAGAGAACATGTCTACTGCAGCTCAAAACTTAGAATTTCCATAGTTAATACCATAGGTGTTGTTAGGCCAATGTCCTCCCACCGCCCACAGATTTTCTCCCCAACTTAGATGCAGTGCTGGGTAAAAAGTATTTGCCCCTTCCCTGATTTCTTTTTTTCTTTTGCATATTTCATCTCACTAACATGTTTCATTATCAAACAAATGTTAATATTAGACAAGGATATCCCAAGTAAATACAACATGCTAAATCATTGCAAAATGTTTAAATGATGATTTTATTTTTTAAGGGAAAAAACTATTCAAACCAACCTGACTCCATGTGAAAAAGTAATTACCCTGTAAATGTAAATAACTCATTGAGGCAGCAAAAATTTAAATCAAGCATTTTTGATAACTAGCAATGGGTTTTGCAAGTTGTGATATTTTGGCCCAGTCTTTTTTGCAGAATTGTTTTAATTCAGCCACTTTGTGCTTTTTTTTAATGAATGGCCTGTTTAAGGTCATGCCAAAGCACCTCGTTGTCCTGTTAGATAACCTAAGTGCACTTGAGCTGCAGAGCAAACTGATGTCCAGAGATTCTTCTTCAGGATTTTCTGATAGAGAGCAGAATCCAGGTCCTTCATGTTATTTTTGGTCAACAGTGGTTTTCGCCTTGGAACTCTCCCATGGATGCCATTTTTGCCCAGTCTGTTTCTTATTGTTGAATCATGAACAATGACCTTAACTGAGGTAAGTGAGGCCTGCAGTTCTTTAGATGGTGTTTAGTATATTACATGTTTACTATATTAGTAAATATTACAAGACTATAGGTCTCAATTCTGCCCACTAGCTAGGACCTAATCACATGATACCACCAACACTGGAAGGCAAGTGAAGCCAGCCACCACATTTTTTACTGGTGCTAGTAAAAGTCATTTTCATACAACCACTTTTTCTTTCTGGCTCTGGGAGTGACTGTCAAGAAACTGTTAACTTATATGCTAAAGCATATGTGCGTATGCTAAAGCTTAGCAACTGTTTTTGATGTGTTCATCCTGTCAGTTTACTTGAGGTGAACTAAATAAAAAACAATTCCAAGATAATGCAAGATACTACTGTACATAGTTCATTAAGTTAAATTCAGGCACAATTTAAAACAGTGTTTGCCCTAGCATAAAGTAGGCCATCTGATTTGGAGGAGAAAAGGACATTAGAATGTAAGTGGCATGCTAACCTATTTTTGGCTAAAATAACTTTTTCAGTCCATTTTCAAATGTAAAGACCACTAAATCCAGATCCCAAGTCTGGCACAGATCCAGTCAATGATTTATGTATGTGGCTTGATTTTGTCAGAGCAGTATGTTTAGTAAAATCAAAGAAATGCATAATGCATCTTTTTCTGCATACTGAATTATGAATTTACAGTGGTTTAATAGATATACTGTATTATCACTAACCTATGTATAGTCAAAATAGGAAAAACACACAAGCAGGTTTGTTGCACAGAACTTTTGCCTTGGATTTTAAACGATATATTCACTATAGACTTTATTCATTTTTAAAGTTGTACTCTTTATACTGTTTGTAATGTAAGCTAACAAGTTAAAATAACGATTAAAATTGCTTTATGTCCTTGTAGTATATCTTAGCCAAGAACTCTTAAATTTAACTGGTTTAAATGTGAGTTTGATTGACCCAACTGTGCACCTCACCTATCTGTTGTGAATGATTAAACATCTTCACATCTCCTAGCATAGCCAAAAATGGACTGTTTCACTGGGACAGTTGTAATAAATTGCAACCACGTACAAACTTCCACTTTCAGAACTGCAAAGGTTAGTCTCCTCAGTTCCTGAACAAGTAATTGATGTACCTGTAATTAAAAAGAAAGGTTGTGTAACATGGTAAACATGCCTCTGCCCCAAGCCATTTCTCAAGAGTGAGGAAAGGAACCATTTATTAAAACTGAACTGAAAGCATTTTTGAAACATATTTATACTCAATGTGTTTCTTTTGTTTCTATAATGCCTCTTTCCAGAAAAGTTGGAACACTTTGTAAGAAGCAGTAAAAACAAGAACATAAAGGTATTTTGTAAATATAGGACAATTTAGAATTTAGGAGAAGGTTCTGTGATCAAATGAGACCAAAATCAAACTCTTTGGCCTCAACTCAATTTGCCATGTTTGAAGGAAGGCAAATGCTGACTATGACTCCAACAACACCATCTCCACTGTCAAGCATGGAGGTGAAAACATTATGGTTTGGGGGTGTTTCTCTGCTAAGGGCACAGAACAACAAGGATGGGGCCACATACTACAAAATCTTGAGTGATAACCTCCTTACCTCTGCCAAGACACTGAAAATGGGTCGTGGATGGGTCTTCCAGAACGACAATGAACCAAAGCATACAGCCAAGGAAAACAAAAGAGTGGCTCAAGAAGAAGCGTATTAAGGTCATGGAGTGGCCTAGCCAGTCTCTGGACCTTAATCTCATAGAAAACATGTGGAGGGAGCTGATGCTTGGAGTTGCCAAATCTTAATGATTTAGAGCTGATCTGCAAAGGGGAGTAGACCAAAATTCCTCTTGCTATGTGCCCAAACCTGGATATCAACTACAAGAAATGATGACCCCTGTGCAGGCCAACAAGGGGTTTGCCACCAAGTACTAAACTTTGTTTTGCTATGGAATCAAATACTTATTTCACTCAATAAAACGCAAATCAATTTATATATTTTGTATAATGTCATTTTATAATTAACTAAATGTGACCTTCCCTAAACATTTGAATGCACACTGTTCAATGTTTCAGTACTTGTTTGTGTACTTTACTACACATCTTGCACAAACCAATACATTTCCTGGCTCAATCAGAATTAGTATTTAAACAGTCCTCCTCACATTTTCACATCATTAGACCAAGATGACAACTAACAATTGATCAACAGTACCTCAACATTGGGAGGCTTCAACCAGGATGTTCTCAGACAGAAATGACCAATGAGCTTAGATTATCACAGAGAGTCATCAGCAGATTATAGCAGAGATACAGAGAGACTGGAAGAGTCACAGAAAGACATAGAAGTGGACGTCCTTTGGCCACATCCTACACTGATGACCGCTTTGTTGTGAATAGTGCCCTGTGGAACCAGATGATGAATGCCACTCAACTCCAGACACATTTAAGATGCATCCTAGATGACCTGCAAGGGTGCCTGACCACACCACCAGGCACGGGCGTCATTCATGCTAAACGAGGGACCAGTGGGTCTCAGTGCTGTTCTCTGGTGAATGTTGATTTATGTTAAGAAGAAATTATGCCCATACTACCTGAATAACATCATTAATCCAGTCATTGTGCTCCAACGCCGGCCTAATTTCATCTTCATAAATGACAATGCGGCAGCTCATCGTGGTCGCTTCATTAGGCAATGGCTGCTGGAGACCTGGGGTACCTTGAATAGAGCAGCCTGCACTTTCTTCAGACCTGAATCCCATAGAGCCTCGTAACTCTGGACCCCAGAACCTCAATGACCTTAGGGCCACCTTTCAAGAAAAGTGGGATGCCATGCCATGCATATGCATTTATACTCACCATTGTTGGCTTTTGTTTCAATACATTGTTGGAGATGAGAAACTCACCATTGCATGCTTCTACTTAAATGCCCTACTTTCATGATATAATATCACTGTAGTGTGAACTTTTTATGTTTTCCATACATTTCACCTGAAAGCCAAATATGCCAAACATTTTGTGAGTAGTGTATATATACTGTATTTCACAAAAGTGAGTACACCCTTTGCATTCCTGTAAATATTTTATTTAATTTTTATCATGAGACAACAGTAAAGATATGTCACAATGTATTCAGTGTACAGTTTGTACAACTGCAAATTTACTTTCCCCTCAAAATAACTCAACACACAGCCATTAATGTCTAAACTGCTGCCAACAAAGGTGAGTATAAGTGAAAATGTCCAAATTGTGCCCAAAGTGTCAATAATTTGTGTGGCCACCATCAGGTCAATTGTATTTGTATAGCACTGGCTATATAGCTATATTTACAGAATCCTAGTCCAAGCCCATATTGAGGCAATGAAAAACCTTTGGAGGAACCAAGGCTCAGAAATGGAGCCCAATCCTTTAACTTCCGTTAAAATCCGTTAACTTCTGCATACCTGGAACACCACATAAGTACTGGCCTTTACAAAAGGCACTTGTCAAAGGTGATCCTCGTGTTTGTACATTTTTTCTGCTTTTGCTAGTTTTAAGAACTTGCTGTCTAATATATTTCATCCTCCTAGCAGGTAATGGAATAGCTAGACGTTTCAGTGGTCATAATGTTGTGGACGGTTGGTGTATGTTGTAAATTCCTTATAAAATGTTAAAGACACTGGTGTTTTAAAGTAGTATAAAAAGATTTTCAATATGACCATGACAACCCACAAATTCATTTACAAGATTTAAAATGGAATCTATTGTAGTCTAAGAACTTTCATAGGTGCCCAGTGCTAAAATATAATAATAATAATAATAATAATAATAATAATAATAATAATAACATGTTGTTGTGTACCATTAAAATAGCATTCTTTCCTGAACTATAGTAATGTAAAGGAATGCAGTGAGTTGAAACCACAGTGCCTGAATTTAATATGTCTCCACTCTGAAAACGAAACATTTCCCCCCCTGCAAACATTTAACAATGTGGTGGCGGCAACAGCAAGATTGATCAGCTCCTCAGGACACATTTCCCAAACAAATGCATTATCTAAAGCCCCCTGACATGGCAGAGGCATTAGACTTGTTTGCCTCTGTGCCAGAACACACAGTGTGTACATCCTTCACCCTTGTTCTGTATGTGCTTTCACTACTGATGTCCTTTGTTCTTACTTTGCATCTTTTATTTCTGTATGTTATTTTAGACACTCTGGCACATGACGTTTGGTGTAGTAAAGTTTTATATCACATTTCAAAGATTCACACATAAATGAACACAAGTGTATACAGTTACACCATTTTATACTGTGGAGATTTATGTAAAAACATTGGTCACTCACTGGTACTGGTACAGTACAGTATAATACAAATATGAGAATAAATGAAAATAAACATTCTGTACACACTTAAATATATAATTTTTTAATACAAACTTTCTTATTTACTTTGAACTGTGAGTTTATAAATGTATATACAAAAAGTGCCATAACTTTTTCATTACAAACATGAATAAAGTTGATAGCGCTGTTTAATATTTTTGCTTTTAATTTCTCTAATAGAATAGAACTTCATTGATTAGAGGCACTCAAACCTTTTGCACATGACTGTACTACTTTTTACTATGAAACTGAAATAAAAGGTACAGTCAAACCTTTTTAGCTCGCCCCTATTGGTCCGGGCTCTAAATTTGACAAGAGGCGGGATTGGTGAATTTCTTAACAGGTAAATACATGGAAGAAAATCTGGTGGGATAATTCGACTGTACATATAAAATAAAAAATAAAAGTCCCTATATTTGACAGTTGAATATTTTTTTATGTACAGGGGGTGCACAAAATAATGTAAAGTCAAGGAATATTCCTTCTCATTTTATTATCAGCTACACCTTCTATTGAGACACAGGCAAAGGAAACTCATTAAGCTGGAGGAAGAAACAATGGGAGGATCCAGGGCTCAGAAGTGGCACAGTAACTTTTAAAAGAAAAGGAAATAATTTCAATTTTCATAGGTGCTTTAACATAAAGGGTAAATTTAGTCTTTACAGTAATCTTAAGAGCAAAGCACTCTATAATCCCTATGATACAGTTAGCATGCTGCCTACTAGGGCTGGTGTCTTTCGCAGTCTGTAAATTGATCTTGGTTAATTGATTTCTCCAGCCTTGAACCAGGTCATTCTGCTCCTTCCACATTCATTTCCAGTAATCTTACATAAAGTGATACAGACTGTGGTGCAATTGATTTCATTCGGGGCTGTCAGGAGCTGCTATTCGAAGACAGTGGATCCCCTGAGACAGAACAGACAAGAGGGTGGCAGACAAGCTCTGTCTAAAACACTGGCTGCTCTTTCTCTTTGGCAACTCAACCACTCTGGCTCTCTCAGAGGAAAAATCTGTTCATATCTACATGTACAGTTTTCTAGTTAAGACCTGTTTTGATTTTCTAGTTTTTAGTAAGACCTGACTGTGGAGTAGCAGAAAGCATAGTACCATATGTTGTTTTTGTGCATGTTATAATAAGTGGTGCCTGAATATTTGCAACTTCTTTTCTACATTTCCATATAAATACAATCTAAAACATCATCAGCTTACTCAAATCCTGAAATTACATACAGAAAACTCTTTAACTTGTTATACTTGGCTTTACTTTTAGTATCTGGTGTGACCTCCTTGTGCAACAGCTAAATGTTTCCAGTAACAGTTTCGGTCCTGCATGTTGGCTTAAACAAATTTTAGCTCATACTGAACAACTTCAGCACTTGAATGTTGGTGGGTTTTGTCACCAACATTTTTTAATTGCTTTCTTCAGGTCCTTCTGCCTTCTATTGGGATAAGTTCAGGCCTTGACCATTCTATTGAATACATAGAATTGATACAATACAATACACGATACATGCCCCATGATAATGATAATTTCATGATAATGATAATTTCATGATACAACAATTCTGCGATAATCAATATATTCCAAACCTATGATAAAGAATTAATTTATATAAATAATAGCAATGCTATTGGCATACTCACAATGTATTAAATCCATACTAATTACAATAATATATGTTAATTAATGAATTATGTAATGTTAAAGGTAGCTATGGTATTAGATTTGTGTCATAAGTTGTAAGTGCAAGAACTTTTTCTGCTCACATGAAGAGTATTTTTGCGTGTGAAGATTTTTTTTGCGCATGAAGAGCATTTCCGCTCGACCGAAGCCTATTTGCTGCTTGCATGGATGTGACTTGACAATTTGGGGCAGGAACCGAGAAAGGCATTGTCTCTATTATGATTGGCCACTTTTCACCGCGGCCATACCTCCACGGACTTCACTGTGCCTCGGCTGACAGCTTCATTTACGGGAAAAGTGCGGTACACCAAGTGTGCATGAGGTGAGTGGATGCTAATCTGAACTAAAACCATGTTTCTGTATGAATGACTTGGTCTTGATAAATAGCATTTATTTTTCAGCTGCGGTAGCTAGGTGTGGAAAACAGATAAGGACTAAGCTACTTAACACAGCTTAGCATTATCTGTTTTCCACACCTAGCTACTGCAGCTGAAAAATACATTGCTAATTGTCAAGACCAAATCATTCATACAGAAACATGGTTTTAGTTCACATTAGCATCCACTCACCTCATGAACACTTGGTGTAACGCACGAGTTGAGGCACAGTGAAGTCCATCGAGGTGTGGTCGAGGTAAATAGTGGCCAATCATGAGAGAGACAATGCCTTCCTTGGTTCTTTTGACACAAATCTAATGGCATAACTAATGAGTGACACAGTGGCAGTTTAATAAACATATTAATTTTACTTCAGCCGGAACATATCATACATCAGTATACAAATAAGAAAGAACTGAAAGGAGTAACCAGGCATTATAGTCAACATAACCAACCAAGTGATAATAAAACATAAATCATAAAATGATTAAATAAAAACAATAACATCTTTCTCAATTTTAAACGTTATTAGAACTTTTTGGTGCTAACAAGAGTTGACAGTCACAGACCAGCAGGAAAAGAAAAGAACCAAGATGCATTATGGAGCGTTACGTTTTTGTTTGATCAAAATTATTGGTGAGGACAGTCAGCAAATGCTAAATATGGGTTGGGACGAGCAATTCTATACTCTTGGATTATTGGGTCTTTCCAAACGAATTTGTCCAGCAAAGTTTGTTTTCTACTCAGGTTGACACATTTACTCATGTTGATGCAGGTTCACTTGTTGGCTTCATTTATCGCTATGAAACAAGCACAGGAAGAGACGCGTATGTATTTGGGATTTTTAAAGAATTTATTTGTATAATAAATAAGCATTTGGCCAATACGTTCAATACAAAACGTTCACCTCAATACTTTGTAATGTAACCTTGGTTGGTCAAATGTTTTCTGTAGGTCTTCACCAGGTTTGCACACACTGTAGCTGGTATTTTGGCCCATTCTTCCATGCAGATCTTCTCAAGAGCTGTGATGTTTTGGGGCTGTCACTGGGCAACACAGACTTTCATCTCCCTCCACAGATTTTGCATTGGATTGAGGTCTAGAGACTGACTAGGCCACTCCAGAACATGGCCCTATTTATCCTTTCTTTAATACGGATCAGTCGTCCTGTCCCCTTTGCCAAAAAAGCAGCACCAAAGAATAATGCTTCCACCCCCATGCTTCACAGTGAGTATGGTGTTCTTGGGACGCAACTTAGCATTCTTCCCCATCTAACACAGCGAGTTGTGTTTATACCAAAGACTTCCATTTTAGTCTTGTCTGACAACATGACATTCTCCCAATCCTCCTCTGGATCATCCAGATTGCCTCTGGCAAACTATAGAAGGGCCTGGACAAGTGCTGGCTTAAGCAGAATTTTAATCCATTATAACGTAGTGGGTTACTAAGAGTCACCTTTGTTACTGTGGTCTCAGCTGTCTTCAGGTCATTGACCAGTTCCACCCATGTAGTTCTGAGCTGTTTCCTCACCATTCTCAAGATCATTTGTACCCACGAGGTGAGATCTTGCATGAAGCCCCAGGTCGAGAGAGATTATCAGTGATCTTGTATTTATTTCATTTTCTAGTATCTCTTCTCACCAAGCTGCTGCCTATTGTAGATTGGCTCATCCCACACTTGTGCAGGTGTATAATTTTGTCCCTGGTGTCCTTAGACAGCTCTCTGGTCTTGGCCATGGTGGAGGTTGGAGTCCGACTGTGTGAAGGTTTGGACAGGTGTCTTTTACACAGATAATGACTTCTAACAGGTGCCATTAATACAGGTAATGAGGGAAGGATAGAAGAACTCCTTAAAGAAGAAGTAAAAGGTCTGTAAGGGCAAGAATTCTTACTTGTTTGTAGGGGCTAAATACTTATTTTCTGTACCATAAATTCTTTAAAAATCATACAATGTGATTTCCTGGATTTATTTTACATTTTGTCTCTCACAGTTGAAGTGAACCTATGATGAGCATTACAGACCTCTCTGTTGTCTCTGAGGGACAACCAGCAGAAATGCCCCATTATATAATGAAAAAATACTTAATGATATTAGTATTTTTCTAAAGATGAATAATGAATCTCCTGCTTCCCTGGCTGTGCTTCAGCAGAGTCTCTCTGACTGGTTTGAAAACATGGCTTTTTCTTATCAGATTTACCTGGCTCCCTTTCCAGATACTTACTCTAGCACAGTGAAGTAAACATAGTCACATTCCAACAACTTTTTGCTCTCATTTTTGTGGATGGTGTCGTACTAAAGTTACTGTTTACTTAAAACACACAAAGGAATGGACTCAGACTCCCTTTACTGATTGCTGTGATTATGCTTGATCTTTATCTTCTGGCCTCGTTAAATATCCATGTAGAGCTGACTAATATGTGCATCCATTTTACTACCAGATGGATAGAAATATTTTACTGAACTATTTGGATGCAGCCCTGGTCTGTTTGTATTACTTGTTTTTTTTAATTGCTGCATCTGGTCACTTGAAAACAATACATTTTGTCTTTATAGATGAAAAAGATGTTGCTCGCGGCTCCATGTGTGCACATATGATGGGTTAAATGTAGATGTCCCATTTTGTTGTGGTGACAAATAGCCACTTTCACTTCAACGGTTATCGCATCACCCAGGACACATTAATGTCAGATGTGCACAGGGACTAAGATGCTTTTAAGATGGATTTAATTCGGACAACATGCACCATTATAGGAGGTGGTCTTAGACACATTTAAGCCACGTGTTAAATCAGGGTAAATGTATATGCATATGTACAGGGCTTTTTTTTATCAGAATAGAGCTGCAGCAATACCTTCTCATCAAATGAAAGATAAGATAAATAAAAAAGGGATGACCACTGTTCAGATCAAGGTTATTATAGTTAACGAAAACGAACGAAAAAACTAAAACTAGAATCGAAAAAGCATTTTCGTTAAC
>JBBIGC010158082.1:0-17039 GCA_037576955.1 Lepidarchus adonis
CCGAGTCGAGGTCAGCAGCGCACCATCCCCACTATATACTGTGTTGACCATGCACTGCTTTCCCCTCCTGAGACGCCAGATGGTGGACCAGAATCTCCTCAAAGCCGTCTGGAAGTCGTTCTCCATGGCCTCACCAAACTCCTCCCACGTCTGAGTTTTTGCCTCCACAACCACCAAAGCCGGTGTCCACCACTGGGTTCAGGAATTGTCACCACAACAGGCACCGACCACCTTGCGACAGTAGTTGACTGATGAATTTCTAAAGTCTTTGAAATTAAGTTAAATTAATTGTAACCCTCTCCAGCTTTATGTAAATCAACAATTTTTCATCATATATCCTCTGCAAGATATTTTTGGCTGCGGCATGGTTCACATATGCATTATCTTCTTGTGTGGAGCAAACTCATTCAAACATTTGAATAGATTTTATCAGTCAAAGAAGATCCGGTCCACACCTTCAAACTCATTTTCTTAAAAAGCCTGCAGGTATGCTAACACCTGACTCCACTTCAATAAAAACTCAACTACTGATAATAGTTATAGGCTTTAACCTTTTTGTATTGTTGCACGAACTTCTTATTGTCAATTTAAACATGATTCCATTTTAATTACAACATAACTGAATCATTATTTTCAAAATGAGTTGCTTTGAAATCTGGTAATTGCTCACGTTACCATGCTGTCTGAGTGTGAGTCATGTGCAGTGGAGGAAAGCATCTTTATAATCACTGTCAAATGGTTTATGGTTGGTCTCACAAAAAAAAGATTTTTGTGTTATTATTTTAGTCCCATTATGTTTGTCATTACCCTTGACTTAGATGAAAATCAATTCACAATTTATGACGATTTATAGCAGAAAACCAAAAAATTCCAAACGATTTACATTCTTTTTTGCCACTGCATATATATAAACTAAAATGAAAATGGTAAAATATTGAAAATTCAAGGGTAAAATAAAGGACTTTATAAACGAGATGAATTAGGTGAGGGTTTTTTTTTCTGCTGGACTTAAATAGACTTTTATTATAATCTGCCATTCATGCACATATACGCACACGTGCTTATCTCTGTATGGACAGCAGCCCACCCCAGAGAGTTACATAACAAAGAAACTCCTGTGGCCGGAGGAGTGGATGGAGAACACTCCCAGGTGAGGAGGAGCGGTGCTTAGACTCATGTATAAGTGATAAGTCAACATTTAACAATTGAACACTGACTAATTTTAAATACTGACATTCAGTTCAGTTAAAGTCTGATAGGTCCTTTTTCAAGAATAACATTGGTCAAATGATTTTTTTCCTTTTTGGTTTAAAAATGGGGTTGATTTACATCTAGCCCAATCTGTAGATTCATTCATTCACTCAAATCTATCAAATTCGCTACCATAAGATGCTTCCTCCATTTGCGTTGTTGTTGCAAGCCTACACTGAAAGGGGTGAGACCGATTGGCTGGTGGAAGCCATTGAAATACATTGCATTTTCACCAAACAGCCATAACATTAACACCACTAACTTTGATTATATAGTTATTTTCATTACAATGGCACCTCGTGGGGTGGGATATATTAGGGAGCAAGTCAGTGATTTTAGTTGTTGAAGTTGATGTGCTGGAAGGAGGAAAACATGGGATCTGAGCTGCTTTGATGAGGATCTTATTGTGATGAGTCAGAGAATTTCAGAAACAGTGTTCTAGGTGTGCAGAACAACTGGTGAATTGGTGTTTTATTTAGCTGTATTAGTACGTCCCAAGCTAAAGGTGGTAATGCAATATAGCAGTGCTGTGTACGATCTGTCCATTGTTATGAACTTTATTTAGCACTTTTTGTCTTGTCTAGAGAGCAGCCTTGGAGCAGTTTTCCTGCCCTGACTAAGCCATTAGTGAAAATCTTCTTTGCGTAAGTTGTCAAGAATGTTGTTTTTTGTTTGTTTCACCTTCAGTTCCAGTCATTCTGTCGTACAGTGTGGCAGGTGTTTGTGGGTGGCTGGTTGAAGTGGCCAGTGAGCATGTTTTCTTCCACGGTCTAAACGGGACTACAGCGCTGTCTGGGGATTAGAGAGGGATTTGCATCGCTAAGCTTCCGTAACCCAACCCATTGACCCTTGGGGTCACTGCATCCTAACTGCCTCCTATGCAGAAATAGTCCTTTCAGGAAGAAGCATAAAATGTGAGATTTTTCTGAAAGTCAGGATTAAACTCATTTCCCCCTAGGTGTGACTGTGTTTGTCTGCCCAGTGATGTATGGTTGAACAGTAGACAGTTTAGATAAAACTATTGGAGCTTACAATTAAAATAAAATTCAAAATGATTAGTTATCCAATTTTTTAGACCCTTAAAGTCAATATCAATCTATTGATTCCAATTGTTTATCACTTTGCTTGAAGTGCAAACCATTTTGCAGGATCTCTGTCAAAGTGGTGGTTCTTGAAAAAATTTCCACACGAGGATCCTTGTCAACATTCAATAATGAATGGCAACCTTTTTTGTACTTCGTTTAAAAAAATTAACTCGGATAATTGGACGCTGTTTAAATAGCAGAGCCAACTCTACATGGACTGCATTACTTTATAACTCTGTTCATTCGTTTATTTACTTTTCTTATGCCAGACTGGTGTTATGTGCAATAGCAGAGGTGAGAGCTCTAATAGAATAGAATGGGGTTTCTATGTTTTGGTTGCTTATTGTTTATCTACTTTTAAACTCTCAAAAAATACTTGAACAAAAAAGAGGGGGTTCTTGGCCACACTGGATTATTGACAAGGTAACCTTGAATTTTTTATAGTATAGACATTAGTATTTAGTATTGAATGAAATCTTGATTTCTATGCATTATTCAAGGTCTTTTTTGTTATACTGACAAGTTTTTTTCTGTAATTAATTGCTGGAAGTGCATTACTTTTATGTGGAATTCTGAGGAAATGTTGTCAATGGTTTATGGAATAAAACAAATGTGTTCATGTTCCTCAAATACACATACGTATATATAGTAAAACCCGAAACACTGATGAAACTGAAATGATCTCTCAATTTTTCCAGAGCTGTATGTCTAGTATAATATGTTTCTAGAGCTTTGCAGAGAGAGTGACCTGTACTAATGTGGACCAAGATTTAAGCTCATCTGTACCCTTCCATTATGATGCTATAGCACGGCATGTCTAAGAATCACTGATTTAAGTTCATGGTTGCGCTGTCATATTCCTGGCAGAATGTTCACTGCAGCTGTTCACCTGCTGCCAACACCACTGCCAATGAAACTGATGGGGCCATTTAGAATGTAGCCCAAACTAGGCCATGCTAGCTAGGTACGACTAGCTTTGATTAATTGTTAGCCATGCTGCTGTTTTTGGATGTATCTTTCTTTATCTTGCATTAATCTAATAACCTCTGATGTGGTTCTCTCCAGGCCAGCAGTGCACCTAACATTCTGCTGCACTCTCAACAGTGCTCCAGATAAAATTAAGCCTTGGAACAAAGTCATACCAGAGAACAGTGCCCCGAGAAGCATTTGTCTCTGTCAACAAAATATCATTTGGTGGAATGAGTCAGCAGAATGAATCCTAACCGCTGTCTCTTTGCGTTTCAGTCGAGCTGACAGTGTCCTATGTTGCCAGGCCAGGAGCTCGGCCAGAGCTAAGGGCGGTTTCCTGCTGTTTTGCTGACTACAGTAGGTCCCTTCAGACTGGAGAGTGGCTAATGACAAGACTGTTTTACTCAGTGGTATCAGTGTTAGGTATGGATAATATGATGATATTGTTGCCTTGCATTGTTTAGCGCTTTCTCAGCTTGAACACACTCACCTCAGCCCCCAGGCTAAGCTAGCTGATTAGCTAGGTCAGGTGGACAGTGGGCCTACAGGACTGGGGTTGGGAAACTACGTTCTAGAACACAGAACAGCTGCATATACCATGAAAAAAGACCAATTATAGACAGCCTCTAAACAACTGTGCGTAGTAACTACATAGAGTGCATAGTAACAAGCAGATGTCTAGATTATGCATTACATTGTTTTTCTTATTTTTCCTGTATATCAAATGCCAGTATTTTCTTGATATTTTTTCTGTACATCACTCAAGGAACCTTAAATAACCTTTGTATTTTAATGATATCTATTTAAATAATGATATATTATTAAATATAATAATAGTAATAATAATACTACTAATAAAAGTAATAATAATAATATATTATTATTATTATTATTATTATTATTATTATTATTATTATTATTATTATTATCATTATTATTATTATTATTATTATGATAGATCATTATTTAAATAGATCTCAATAAAATACAAAGGTTATTATTATTGTTGCTATTGTTCTATTTGATACATTTATATATTTATTATATATTTTATCTTAATTATTTTTCATATATTAAATAATAAATGACCATGCCAGGTTTAGTTGTTTGAATACATTTGCTATTTTTCTTATTTTACCTGTTATTTATTTTACCACAAAACAGTGTTTTGTGTTCCGATTTATCAGTTTCACCTGCACTGATGTGATCAACTTAAGCTGGCGCTGATTCATATCAAGAAGTCATGAGCTAATCGATGCCATGACCAAAGAAGACAGTCATTATATGTTTATCATTGGCAATAATGAATAGAAATTGTGCATTCAAGTTACTGCTTAAATTGCAATTTGGTTCTAATCGCAAGGAATCCCAACACTGAGAGATTTCGGTCCCATTCTCCATAGTCCTTCATGGCTTAGCACATGTCTTGAGAGAATGACTTAATAATTCATGCTAACAAGGGTGACTGCTCGAGGGTGACAAGATATTTGTAATGAATATCCTGACCAGCTTTTACCAAGCCCAGCCTTGTCACGACATTGCATATTTCTTTTCATGCTGTTCATAATCAGTGGGTATATTTTAACCTTTTGCAAATGGGATAAATTACTTTCAGGGATGGTGTTACAAATTTCTTGGACGTAGCTCATATTAATTGCCCTTTTCAAACTTCTAAACCTAACAGGCAAGACGGTTTGGCTGGGAAAACAAATGCACAGCTGCCCACACAATGAACAACTAAGAGAGTACTTGACCCTCATGGCACAGACAGTAATTCTATTGCTGCAATGATTGGTTGTTTTTGGTTTTACACGTGTGAATTGTTTCTCAGAAGGGACTCTAGCGTTAACAAGCAAAAAATGCTGAAGGCACTTCAGTTTTTGTGAGTAATTTTAAATTTTGCTGTAAGAAAATGCACAGCTCTTGCTGTCTCCAGGCATCTATCTACATGTTTATTTCTTCCTCATGTCCTGGAGTTGTAATGAATGATACTAATTAATTGGGAGAAAACAATAGAGGAGACATCCGTGGTCTCTGAGACAGAAAAAAAGATGTTTCGGAACGCTCGGGTGGGCAAAGCCTGATGATCCGTGTAGCTGAACAAAATCCACGGTTGCTCTGTGAACCTCACTGATTGAATTAAGTCCAATTTTGTGCATTTTGTCCTTAGCTAACGCAGAGGGAAAGTTTTCTTAAACTTTCTTTCAGCTTTCCTTGATGTCATGTTGACATGGTTGCCATTAGTGACTCTTTCTATCTTTATTTTGAGCCCTATTTTTATGTCCACTTTTCAGTGCGGTAGTTTTCCTCCACATTTTGGGAGGATTTACAATCCATTAAGCCACAAGAGCATTACTGTGGTTGGACAATGATGTTGAAGGAAAAAGCCTGGCTCACAGACAGCATTTCATTTCCTCCAGAAGACATTTCATGGGGTTGAGGTGAGGAAACTGTGCAGGCCAATTAGGACCTCCTCTAACAAAATCGGGAAGCTACAGTATTTCTTTCTGGCTCTTACTTTTCACTATTTTTAGTCCAGCACGGTTTGGTGATCAAGCACACCTGGATCAACTCACCTGTTCATTATCAGTTTTAGTAAGAGTGCTTCAGCAGTGGTCTTTTACTGTAAGCTTTTATGCTTCATCACTTCTCACATTTCTACTTCAACAGCACCTAGAGTTGGCCAGAGCAGCTCTAGAATTGTGATGAAATGAGTTATTGGCATCTTCTAAAAGGGAACTCCACAGCTCATGCAAGCCTCCCCAAAAACGCGAACATCTCTCCCAACCTGGAAAGGGATCGTGCTAACAGCTCCATTAAAGGAGATTTGTCCGTTCCCTAAAACATGCCAGAATGTGAAATCATTCAGCTAACATACATCTGCCCCAAAAAATGTGAAACCGTCTTCCTAACCAGGAAGGGAGCATGTGTGTTACTCTCATTGAAGCACCCTCCTCAATACATGCCTGCGTGTAAACAAGATGTATGACAGAACCTGAGTAGGATGGCTAAAGCTAGCCCACCTTCTGGGGCAGGAGAGGCTCAAAGGACACGTCCGAGAGCCAGTTTACCACATTACTGGCACACCAGCCCAGAGACAGACAAAATGAGCTCAGACTGCCCAAAGGGGCTCCAGCAATCTTAAAGATTAGCCTAGCTGAAACTCTTTAGCCCTGATTGCCGCTACGATTAGCGGGAGCTTGCTGTAAGCTAGGAAATGGTAGAATAAAGCACTGAAGCTGAAGCTCTTATGACAAAAAAAGAATTTCCTGGACTCTTTTAGCACTACTATATGAATAGACCATTTAGTTTATGCTGTAGGACTTACCGTCTGTTTAGACTTAATCATTAGCACTTAATGATAATGTAGAATGTGTTTTCTCTTTCAGTTAGCAATGTAGCACTTATCACCTGCACTGTTTTAGCACCTGCACTGTTTTCTATGACTAAGAAAAAGGTGTTGAACTCCTTGTAACTCTCACATTAGTGTTGTCATATCTGAATTTATGCTTGATCGTCAGCCAAGTGAATAAGTGTAAATGTAAATGGAATGGAATGGGTAATGCTGAGGCCATTACATTAAGATTTTTTATATTTTATATTATTTATATAAACATCTTTTCTGCTTTATATAGCTCTATACACTCTTGGAATATTTTAAAGCAGCTATGTAAAGAGCAACAGGAAGATACATACGTATATAATAATAAATAAACATGTTTTAGAAATAAATTAATAGGTAAACATTAACTTCGCTGCTTACCGCTATTGCAGGGAAACTTTTCAAGCATTTAAGCAGAAACCTTGAGCTCAAAAGGCTGTGGAAATGATAAATAATAAGTAATGTAGGCCAATCTTTTGACAGGATATTTATTCTCTTATTCATTTGGCTAAAACATATTTTAGCACTCTGAAAAGTTAAATTCTTCCACAAGGGTGATTATTTTTTGTCGTGAAAGCTGTTTGTGCCTTGACAACACTTCATTAATCTTGTCTTTTGTCAATCATAAATCAAAGCTAAATTCGGTTCCAGTGCAGTAAACCACATGATTATAGCAACAGGAATTGGTATATAGCAGGTTACACTGAGGCTTCTTTGGTTTTCTCTTGGCAGCCTTCCATGCTTGGTTTTACTGTACTGGCAGCACTCCACCTTTTCGTTAGCTAGAATATGTGCTGCATTGCAATCGCACTGACTCTCCAGCTTCTTTCATTTATCACGCACTCTGTGACAAATTGACATATCTCTTTTTATTACTATAGACTGCCTCTGCAGTGCACCCAGTTCTAGTTGTTTGTATATATTAACTTGAAAGGTTTTCAGAAGAAAGTCGTAGTAAAAACTGGAAGTACATTTTGCAAAAAAATATGTAAATTGGCAACAATTCAGTAACCTAACTGGGTATAAAATGGTTGTCTTAGAGATTCTCTCTGAAGTAAAGATAGACAGAGGTTCACCAATCTGCAAAAAAATGCATCTGGAAATGCAGGAGAATTATGAAGACTATTTCATCTACTGTACATAATACCATCAAAAATTTCTGAGAATCTGGAGAATTCTCTGAGCACAAGGGGCAAGGCAACAAAATCAATATTTGCTTGTCTGTCATCTTTAGACCCTCATGCAGCACTACATTAAAAACAGGCCTGATTCTGTCATGAAAATCACTGCATGGGCTCATAAACACTTCCAGAAATCACTGTCTATGTACACAGTTGTATGCTATGTACTCATGTACGCTGTGCTATTCACAAAAGGGATAACATTTTAACATGCAAAGAGGAAGCCATATGTGAACATGATGCTGTCTTTTCTGGGTAAATTCTCATTTAAAATGGGCTGATTCAAAGAAGTGGTCAAATAAATAAATTTTTGGAAAAAATGGATGTTGCATCCTCCAGACTAAAGAGCACAGGAACCAACCGGCTCATTGTCAGCACTTAGTTGTAATGCCTGCATCTCTATATGTATTGGGCTGCGTTATTGCTTATACAATTGGAAATCATTCTCAAGATTTGCCCTTTTCCATTGTGTTATTCATTCTTGCATTCTGCTTGCTCTGCACATTGTAGAATAACACTCAGTGATGATATCACAGTTCAAACATTTGATTCCAGCTGGAACTAGATGTTCAAGTTCTGATCCACATTATTTTTGCTCAAAATGTTTCAAAACCAGAATAAAAAGGTATATGAGCGATGCCATAGGAGAACCAAATGGGTGACAAACGTTTAAAAGACTATGGGGATTTTTTAAGTGTAAAGTAGGGCTTAATAGAACCTTTTTCCATACTTCCAAATTTGCAGCAGTGCGATTTGATTTGATACTGGGGTCTGTGGTCATTTCAAAATATGGTAAAATTACACATAATCTGCTACTTCATTTGTAGTAGAGATGTGTAGGATCCTTGTGTAAAAAAATATCATGCTCATATGTTTTCAAAGCTGTCTTACAATAGGAAACTGAGTTTACCTTGGCACAGTTGAACAAAGAGAGCTTGGTACAATGAACTAACATGCTGTGAGCTTCAAAAACCATTGCTGCCTTCTTCAAATGATATGTAACAGTTGGCTTTTTAAAATTCACGCCCCCAAAATTTACATCATTCTGGCCACGTTCTGGCCATGCTGCTATGAAGATGACAAGCCATGGACACAGATGTATTGTCCCAGTCTGTCAGCAGGCACAGCTGATGTTTATCTAAAAGAGGATCCTGCACAATGTTCCTTTAACGCTGTTTGTTTGCACCACTCGTTTCACTTCTGACTGTTTCATAAACTTAAAGCAACAACAAGCAGAAGAGATGATGATGAAGACTTTTCTGCCATCACCTTTTTTTTACCGCCTGTATGAAGCCATGTAAATAGTTGTCTATAGCTGTATTATATATTTATAACGTATTTGGTTAACTAGTGATGTTTTAATACATTGAGATAATCAAAACATTGTGTTGAATTCTTTCAGGAAGAGGCCAGGTTGCTAATTTCAAAGATTTTATTAGACAGAGAGAAAAATTACAATTACAAGTTAAAAGTTTGTGGAAAGGCAAAAATTCTCCTGTTTGTGGGATCCAAAAAGGAAAATAAAAATATAGGTAGAGAGAGAGAAAGAAAGTGTGACTCATTGTCCAAAAAACAAAGTTCTGAAGTCTGAGCATACAGGCTGAAGTGTGTCTGGGATTCTTATAAAGACGGACATGAATGGGCTTGTAATGGGTGTGTCAATAGGCATGTAATGGGCATGTAATGGCTGTGTCAATGTGTGTGTAATAAGTGTGTAATGGGCATGTCAATGGGCGTTTTATGGTCGTGTAATGGGCGTCAATGGGTGTGTAATAGGCGTGTCAAAGGGTGTGTAATTGGCGTGTAATGGGCGTGTCAATGGGTGTGTAATGGGCATGTCAATGCCTGCATAATGGGCGTGTAAATGGGCATGGCAGTGGGTGTGGAATGGGCATGTAATGGCCGTGTCAAGGGGTGTGTAATGGGTGTGTAATGGGCATGTCAATGGGCGTCATATGGCCGTGTAATGGGCGTGTCAATGGGTGTGTAATGGGTGTGTAATGGGCATGTCAATGGGCGTCTTATGGCCGTGTAATGGGCGTGTCAATGGGTGTGTAATGGGCATGTCAATGCCTGCATAATGGGAGTGTCAATGGGCGTGTCAGTGGGTGTGTAATGGGCATGTAATGGCCGTGTCAATGGCCGTGTCAATGGGTGTGTAATGGGCATGTCAATGGGCATCTTATGGCCGTGTAATGGGCGTGTCAATGGGTGTGTAATGGGCGTGTCAGTGGGTGTGTAATTGGCGTGTAATAGGCATTTAATGGGCGTGTAATGGGCATGTCAATGGATGTGTAATGGGTGTGTAATGGGCATGTAATGGGCGTGTCAATGGGCATGTAATGGGTGTGTAATGGGCATGTCAATAGCTGTGTAATGGGTGTGTAATGGGCATGTCAATGGGCATCTAATGGCCGCGTCATGGGTGTGTCAATGGGTGTGTAATGGGTGTGTCAATAGGCATGTAATGGGTGTGTAATGGGCATGTCAATGGCTGTGTAATGGGTGTGTAATGGACGTGTCAATGGTTGCTCAATGGGTGTGCTCAGAGTCATGTGATATGTCGCATATTGACATGTGTTTGCACGAGCGTAAATGAAAGGTTGTTCTGTTTTGTGACGGAAGTGTGTCAAGATGGTGACTTGTGTCCTTGAGGCTGGAACGTTTTGTTTTGATAAAGTTTTTGTCAGAAAGTTCCAGTCTTGGAGAAACAGGCTGTTCTTCAGTGTCAAGGTCTTTCTCAGATTCAGGCTCAAACAAGGTTCTATACCTAAACTCTTGGCTTTCTATTTCAGTGCCTCGCTGTAAACCAGCCAATCAAAACAGAGCTAATCAGTTATTCATGAGCACTCAAAAAAGGTCAAATAACCTGTTTCAATTTAGAACCAAATTACAGGGTGGTGAATGTGCTTGTAAAACCACTTCTTTGCTTTTTTTACCCAAACAATGTCACATATTTTGTATTCAGAAATGTAATACATTCACTCTTTGGCATCTTTAAGGAAAAAATAGGGTGTGCTTGAACATATGCAGAACATATCCAGCCAAAGAAATGAACACCTGGGAGGTATGAGAGCACAATGAGATCTCCAGGTTCCTTGAAACCATTTATTCTACACAAACTTGCATTGCATTGTTTGAACCGTAAATCCTCCTTCAACTCTTCACTTTGTACCGACTCCCTCAGCATCCCAGCTCTCTTTTATCAGCCCATTCTCGTTCTGTTTATTGATCATGCTGAGGATCACACTGAGAAATTGCCACACAAACGGTCTGCAGAGAAGTGAGAGAGATGCCCTGAGGTTCTGACCGTGTTCTTGCTTCTGAATACAAACAGAGGGGAGTTTAGGAGGGCCGTTTACACGTCTGGCCTAACAGAAGCGGGTTCTCCATAATCGCTGTGAGTTTGGTGCTAATGCGGCCTCTGATCGGCAGGAAGGTGGCCCACTTCACTGTGTCGAGAAGAGGAGGGGAAGCAGAGAAAGGGAGCAGGGAACTACAGTCATAATCATCATCTGAGTGAGTGAGAGAACGAGAGAGAGAGAGAGAGAGAGAGAGAGAGAGAGAGAGAGAGAGAGAAATAGAGCACCATAGATGACTCATACTGTCGCAGTCATTCGACTGGTGATTACGAAGCATAATTCCCTGCTGCCAATAAAACATTGCTTTTTCACCCCGTTTCTTCATGCATTTGTAAAAAAGCAAGTTTTTTCACCCTTGGTCAAATGATTTGCTGATTTTTAAAGGCAAAATGAAACCATTTTTTGGCTTCTGAGAGCACTATTGTAAGCACAGCTACTAGATATTTGTTGAATTTACATTATTGGGGAAAAAAATCAAAAATAAAAGCGGTCTGTGCAAATGTTATGGCAAATTTAGGATGTTACATTCTTTCCAGTATGATAATCCTGTCGAATAAACTCATATTTTGCACGAACATTAGGAAATGCATGTTTCTGATACAGCAGGGCCAACATTGGGACAGAATCAATTGGGTATGTTTGAAATTTTGATGGGAGGGTCTTTATTTCCTGAATCCCTGGCTTTTCTCTGTAGTGATCTCTGTAACACTGCATTTACCTACAGCGGGAAGAATTGCAAGCTATTTTGTTCTTTGAAAAAAACTAGTATTCTGTATTGAGTAATTTATTTTTATATTTATATTTATCCTTTATTTAACCTGGAAGGTTCCATTGCCATGGTCTGGTTAAGATTGGTGGCATAAAAGTATTTATATGCAAAGACAAATTATGGATTAGTTTTACATTTGTTCATTTTATTTTGTATTCAGTGTTGTTCAGTCGACGAAAGCAGCATGTTTTCGCAAAGTTTTAGTTTTTTGTGGATCCAGATCCCTGGTGAGCCTTGCTGAGAGCAACAGTGGCAGGAAAGAAACAACCCGAGGAAAGAACAGGTATTTACAGGGGGTCCTGTGCTTGTTTTCGCCACTAGCCCAGATGTCTTGTGGAGCGTCACATGCGAACATCAGCAGTGTGGATGCTAATTGTGTTTGTCGGAGGACTTGGTGTATGCCAAGACAATTAAGCTCAAACACAAGGCAGACTTAATGACTGAATCTCTATCTCTCTCTCTCTCTCTCTCTCTCTCTCTCTCTCTCTCTCTCTCTCTCTCTCTCTCTCATTCCTGTGAGAGGCATACAGTAAGTAAACTTAGTGAAATATAGTGAAGTATTAATAACATACTTATGTCTGAGTAACTTGCTTAAGCGCTGAGTTGCAGTGAAATGTCTGAACACACATCATACATCAGACGTTTTTCTATATTTTCACTATTTCAGTCCCACATTAACTACATTACTCGTTCCGCATACTTTCACCTACATAACATTAACCGACTCGTCCCTTCCTCACTCCCCACTCTGCCGCCATTCTTGTGCATAGTCTCATCACTTCCTGAATTGATTACTGTAACTCCCTCTTATTCTGTCTCCCCAACAAGCTCCTCACAAACTTCAACTTCTGCAGAACTACAGCTCGGGTTAGAACTCGTACTCCTTCTCCAACAGCTCCACTGGTCGCCTATAGAAGTCAGGATAGACTTTAAAATCCTACTCCTCACATTTAAGTGCATCCATAACCTCGCCCCTCCCTCTCTGTGTGGTCTGCTTCATATTGCCACTCCTTCCTGCTCTCTCAGGTCATCGTCCGCTACTCATCTTATTGTTCCCTTTGCCCGTCTTACTGCCATGGGGCACCGAGCTTTCAGCCGCTCTGCTCCTCAGCTCTGGAGCTTCACTTCCCCCAGACTTAAAGACTGATTCCCTTCCCTCATTTAAGTCTCAGCTCAAAACACACTTGTTTAAAAAAGTATACTCAGTTTAAATATTGATCTTAACTGCTGTTAATCTTGTTTTATGCTTTTCTTACTGTATTATCATTTATTGTTTTATTGTCCGATCTTTCTCTCTGTAAGTTGACCTTGGGTTTTTGAAAGGCGCCATGAAATAAAATGTATTATTATTATTATTATTATTATTATTATTAAAATAATAAAATAACATGGAAAAGTTTGTGCACTCTTGGTTTTCCTAGTGAAAATAAGTGCACAGAGAACACACTTCTGCACATGCATAGTTACAGTTAATTTGTGGAATTTAATCGGGCAAAATTGTACATAGAAATATGTATTTAGCGCCAAAGCCAGCGAGGACCAATACTGGATCAGATTCCTAATTCTAATGATTGATGCCGTAAAAACTTAGAAAAATACCTTGACTGTGTGGCTTGTGGTGCTTGTAGATTTGGAAATTCCAAGTAGCTGAATCCTTTGCATAACAAAATGGGGGCGTATGGCTTTAAATTTGTGTCGTGAACAGCTTGTGAGTAAATTATGTTCTTTCACGTACACAGACATTAATTACCACTCGCATAGAATGAGTCCTCACACACAAATTCAACAACTGAAATTCATTTACTGAGAAAAAATGTGATCAGTTATATATATAATTGAATTCATTAAAATAGTTGACTCGTGAGCAGTTTTTTTACGCATGTGACTTTTGACACAAACACCATGGAGATAATGGCCCAGCTGAAGGGGGCAGGTTTGTGGGTGGGCAGTAAGGAAAAGAGAGCTACTTGCTGGCAAGCGCAAAACATCTGTACTGTATCTGTGGCCATGCACTAATGTCCACATCACTGTATCAGTGCAATTCAATGTTATACACTGTGAAATAAATTGGCCTCATTCACTAAAACCATTTACATAACATTTTTATTACACTTCCAAAGAAAATCACTCTTAGAATATTGCTTGTTCTTAAATTGTGGAATTGAAATGAAAACTGCCCTTGTTCCAGTTGTCCCTACTTAGCACAGGCCTAGGGTGCAGTAATAGCATTGTGATCAGTCACTGATTACTGGATGCCAAGGGACATAACTGGTGTAAACACACGCAGTGTCCCTGTATTTAGAGGCACTTCAAGAAATTTTGGGCCCTACGAAAAAATATAATATATAAAATAATATTTTAAAATGATGATATGATTTTTTATGTAATTCTATTTTTATCTGTCATTGGCCCCTGTCAAGACACAGGACGTCATCCTACTTTTTCTCTCTTATGTGTGTAGTGTTTATTTATATACTTATTTAAAAATAATATACATTATAAAATATATTACTGTAATTAATGGTAGAATTGAAGAAAAAAAACAATATCCATTAATTCTGCACAAACATAAATGTGTGCTCTTAAGGGTGTGTTCTTCCATAAAAATAGTCAGTGTAATTAGTCAGTCTAGGAAATGGAAAAAATACACCATATTTTTAGCAAACATTGGTGCATAGTTACTTTTTATGCCATCAAAACAACTAAAAATATTTGCTCTTTTTCTGAAATGCAGTGTTAATTCTACACCAGATATAATGGGACACACACCTTCCAAAAAGTTTTGTCTCATCAGTCCACAAAGTATTTCCCCAAAAGTCTTGGAGATCATCAAGATATTTTCATGTTCTTTTCGCTCAGCAGTGGTATTTGTGGTCTTGGTGCTCTGCCATGCCGGCCATCTTTGTCCAGTCTCTTTTTTATGGTGGAATCATGAACACTGACCTTAACTGAGGCAAGTGAGGCCTGCAGTTATTTGGATGTTGTTGTGAGTTCTTTTGTGAACTCTTGGATGAGTCGTTGCTGTGTTCTAGGTGTAATTTTGGTTGGCTGGCCACTCCTGGGAAGGTTCACCACAGTTCCATGTTTTTGCCATTTGTGGATAAAGACTCTCACTGTGGTTCACTGGAGTCAAAACTTTAGAAATGGCTTCATAACCTTTTCCAGACTGATAGATCTCAATTATTTTCTTTCTCATTTGTTCCTGAATTTCTAGTTTTGAGGATCTTCTTTGTGTTACTTGTGTTGTCTCTGACTAATATTTAAATTAGTTTGATGATCTGAAACGTTTAAGTGTGTCTAACATTGGAAAAATAAGAATTCATGAAGGGGTCAGATAATTCTTTACACCACTGTATAGCATATTGTGAAAATTTCTCAAAGTATCACGATACAATAGTTTTGCTATATCACTGACTCCTAATTTAAACCCACTGTATTTGGGGGCGAGACACATGCAAAGGCAGTACACTAACTAGTCGAGCTATTCCGGAGGAACTGTACTCGGTGTACAGTTGAGTAAAAATCAAGTCAGAATAAATAAAGGGTTTACATGGAGTTTAAGTGGAGTGTGGGAAGTGCAGTTTGATGATTTGAGCTCATTCTGCCTCCAGGCTTCTAAGTCTGTTTTTCAGGTCTAGCTTCAGAAGGGTGAGTGGATCGGCCCCAAGGGATGTTTTATACCAGCGAGAGACCACTTCTTTCATCAGCCCTTTGAAAAATTACATTTGATGGACTTAGAAGTGGCGATTTAGATCCATAGCTGAAAACCCTTCTCTGATTTCTAGAGCGGTCAGGCTTCTTCTGTCGACCAGCTGCTTCAGGAAGCTGTTGGTCATTGGGCCAGCACTGCTCTGTGTTAATGAGAGGGAAAGATGGCGTCGTTAAAGCCTAAAAGTGTAATTGCTTCACCTTCACAAAGCGCTTAGGCAAGAGCAACAATTTCCTTTTTTTATTAGCGTCGGAAAGGAGACACGTATGGCCTTAAAAACAGCACAAACACTTCTACTTGTAATGCGGCCGCTCAGCTTGATCACATTAGTTGTTACGCAAGACGTCCATTTTGCCTCACCACTGGCCAGAACACTTTTCATTCAGTTTTTTCTTCTTTTTTCTGTGTTCTTGCCTCCTACACGTCTCAAACCTAACGGTGTAAAAATATCCATAGCTTTCCGCCACCTATAGATCTTTGGGTTTTGGCTTTGAAATGTTTGACACATGCTCCTGTTGTGTGTGCGTGTGTGTGTGTGTGTGTGTGTGTGTGTGTGTGTGTGTGTGTGTGTGTGTGTGTGAGAGAGAGAGAAAGATGTGTGTGCTCTTATCTGTTGTGTTTGTGTTTAATGGCGCCTTGTGTCCTTGATGTGACCTTGTGTTTAGCAGTTCTGTGGCCCCAGAAACAACAAACCCAAGATGAAATCCAATAGGAATGTTGTAAAAGTACTTTTCACCTGTAAAAGTGTAAATATGTTGGAACAGTCCGATATTTAGTGGAAATGTGTTCAGTGGTGAGGTACCACTTTGTTTCTAAGTGTATCTTCAGTTGTACCAGTCTATCATGGGTGATACGATATATGTGTGAGGTGCCAGTACCGGTGGTCAACATTATTATAATATTATACTCCACAGATGGCCGGGCAGCATGCACCTGTGTGTGAGGAGAAAGGGAGTGTGGTCTGCGTGGTGGTTGTAGAGCAGGTAGTGTATGAGACCTGAAGGTTTGGTCCTGAGCAGAGAACAGATGAGCAGAAGATGTGATGCTGAGTCACAGCCTCACTGCTGCGTTTGTTTGATCCCAGTGTGAATCACACAGCACTGTGTGTGTGTGTGTGTGAGCGTGAGTGTTTGTGTGTGAGTAAGTGTGTGTGTGTGTGTGTGTGTGCGAGTGTGCGAGTGTGCGAGTGTGCGAGTGTGCGAGTGAGTGTGTGTGCGAGTGTGCGTGTGTGCGTGTGTGTGTGTGTTTAAATGTGTGTGTGTGTGTGTGTGTGTGTGTGTTTACATGTGCGTGTGTGTGTGTGTGTGTGTGCGTGTGTGTGTGTGTGTGCG
>JBBIGC010158104.1:0-17037 GCA_037576955.1 Lepidarchus adonis
TCCAGACTGTAATGTTGTGTGTTGACCTGTGGGGGCAGTAGTGAGTCAGTCCAGACTGTAATGTTGTGTGTTGACCTTTGGGGGCAGTAATGAGTCAGTCCAGAATGAGTCTGTGAGCTGTGGGGTTTGAGGTTCATCCTTCAATGGATGATGATGGATCACTATGAGTAAAGTCTTTATTAGAGCTGAACCTTGACGTCCTTATGTTAAAGATCCTCCTGATACAGCAACGCCGGCAGAGAAAACATCTCCCCCTACTGGGTTCACCCTCTGACTGCTCAACCTGCAAAGAACAGTGGGACATTCCCATTCCTCCAGAACATTAAATTAACGGCATGTAAATGTAAAATATGTTTTCTTTGTGCTTATGAGGATTTCAGCAGCCACAGACATCAGAAAAACACTGGATGCAAATCTTCAAATGGACAAGACCTTAATGCACATCAGGTTCTGTCCTGTTGTAAAGTCGGTCTCAGATTTTTCCTCCCTCATTTTCCATTGTGCGTTTCTCAGAAACTCTACCGCAATGATTCATGAGTTCCTGTGTTGGGTAAAATAACGAGGAACCATATGCCTATTTCCTTCATTGTACCTTCTGTGAACTGGAGCAAAAAAATGTGCAGCAGCATCTCAGACTAGTGAGTCACCCCAACCTACTGGCACCAAGGGACGAGCTCCTTCGTAACTGCTGAGCCTCGGGCTTGCAGAACTGCTGTTTGGTTATGGAAGAGTCATTCATTTGGAAAAGAATGACTGCCAATGGAGTACAGATGGCTCTATCAATCATTTTTCGCCAGCGAGAATTGAACCCTCCTCAGCCCGAGATGGCTGTCTGTATATTCGCTCCCACATTCCCAGATGAACATATGCTAATTGTGACATATCACTTGATGCGTGCAATACTGCTGGGTAAGGTGCATTGTGAAATTGCTTACTGCGTTATTTTACAAATTACTCAACAACATGTTGATCATTTACCTGCTCTGGGACTGATGGCAGTGTGCAATACCAGGGGAGAAATACTCCCTTTAACTTATGCACGTGTGGAGCTAGTAGCACCCAGGGAGCAGTGTAGTGGGACGGTACCAAGGGAACCTCAAGGGTAACTC
Source organism: Lepidarchus adonis (assembly GCA_037576955.1). NCBI lineage: Eukaryota > Metazoa > Chordata > Actinopteri > Characiformes > Lepidarchidae > Lepidarchus > Lepidarchus adonis. Next base: position 1,110 of record JBBIGC010158104.1, read on the forward strand.
AGGGGTGCCTCACAGGGGCGAAACGAAGGTGGTTCGCTCAAGGTGAGGCGTGACCATGGCACTTCGGTCAGACTGACCCATTTCAAATTCCTCAAATGTGGGAATCTCGACGGCTGAATTTCTGTTCCTGTTCTCCCCTGACATTAGGACCTTGCCCCTGGAATCAGAGCGTCTCAGGTTTAAGTCTCGGCCTGGGAACCACTGAGGTTTCCTTGAGCAAGGTACTGTCCCCACTACACCGCTCCCTGAATGCTGTTGCAGGTGGTGCACTTTGGGTGTGATTGAACCAATGTGTTCAGATTGTGTTTAGAATCTGCAACCTTGCGATCTCAAGTGGAAGGTCAGATCCACTAGGCCATCACTGCCCACACTGCCACACTGTTTTATCTATTGTCCTCTTCTTGTCTGGTTTCATAGTTTCTCCTACATTGGAACTCACTGTGTGCATGATTTGTAATGTCTATATTGTGTAGATCATCTTCAGTCATTTGTATTGTTCTGTTTAATGATGAGAGTCACCTGCAGCTCTGAAGTTAGCCTGACTGCACAGATGCCATGGTTTATGATTGACAGGAATGGGCAACTGATTGAGTTTCGGTGTCCATTAGCATTTTGGCTTGTGAAACACAATCAACAAAGATTATTGTATCACATTCTCTCTTGCAATATTGGTCGTTTTGTCTCCTTTACAGCAGCTTGCCCCAAAACAGGGGTGGTCCTGGAGGGCCAGTTTAAGCACAGTTTGGTAAACACACTCACTGCACCTGCAGATTGAAATTGGTAGTTTTGATGAAGCTGATGATCTACTGTGGGATATTTGGTGAAATCAGACTAAACCCGTGCTGCCCAGTTACTCTGGAATGGCTCTGTGAGAACTTTCTGGACCATAAGTCTCCTGGCATGTGGTGTGTGGTTGAAAATCCACATCCTGCTCCCATCTAGAGAACGTTCCAGAACATCTAGGTACTGTAAGTGAGGAGCAAGGAGAACGTTCTCACTAGTCAATGGAGCATTGATACTGAGGTTTCTGGAATTAGAGGATGTTACGATTACTGCTGGATGCTAGATGGTAATAATCCAGCTCCAGAGGAAGAAGAAGATCAGACTGTAAGAGTTTCTGAAGAAACAGTGTAAACTCACATTACTCCTCACACACAAAGCTGACGAGACTGGAAAACACTGAACACAGATCTGAGATCAGCATCAGACACTGATTTAGAAAAGTTCTTCATATGTTTGTTTGCTGTGGCCTGAGGTGCTGTTAATGTAACTGTGGCAGGTTTATATACTTCTTAACTAAAAAGTTGGTTTCACACAGATGCAGCCAATATGCTGAACTACGCTGTAGAATAGGCCAAATTAAATGCACCGGCAAATAGATTTTGTGTGCTGCAAGTTAAAGAGGCCACCAAAATGCCAACATATAAACGACCATCATATAACAGTTCTCCAGATGATATAAAGCTGCCATACAGTCTGCAATGTCAGAGCCATTAAAATGCATAGAGAGCGAGAGCTCAGGACAAACAAATTTATGCTCGTTTTGAGATTGCAATGTCTGTCGGTCTCTAGCTGTATCAGAAATGAACACAGACACTATTGCATCTACAGTGGTGCTTAAACCCACAGTGAACCACTTTTAATGAATGCAAATGAGACCTAAAGCATCGTCTGATTGGCTGCATGGTGGTGCAGTGGTTAGCACTGTCTCCTCACAGTAAGAAGGCCCTGGGTTCGATCCACAGGCGTCTTCCTGTGTGGAGTGTACAAGCTCTCGCTGTGTTTGCTCTTTGGTTTCCCCCTACTGTACAAAGGCTTGTGGTTTAGGTTGACTTGCTACTCTACCTTGCCTATAGTGTGGTTGTCTGTCTCTGTGTTGCCCTGTGATTGGTTGGCATCCTGTCCTGGATGAACACAGCCTTGGCCCATGGTCCATTGGGATTGTCTCCACCTTACTAACAACACAAACCGGATAAAACGGTTTGGAAAATGAAAGAATGAACATCATCCCATTTTCACACAAGCCATAATGTGAGGTTTGGCAACCTTCTGTTTTCATCCCTGTTTTCTTCCCCTTCTCCCGCTCTTTTCACGTTTCCTGTCTGCTGTTCCTAATTCGTGTTCCCGCCCTGTCCCAGCTGTGTTCATTTGTCTTGTGTATTTATTGGGTCCTTGTTTGTTGTCTCGTATCGATTCTTGCTTTTGTCTATTTTGGTCTTGGATGTTTTGGTGATCTTGCTTATGTTGACTTTTTTTATGAAATGTCTTTACATCAAACTTGCATTTGTCCCAATAGCAGATCATGACACCTAAAAATAGATTTTAAAATAGATTAAACAAATAAGATAAAATTATTATGTCTGACTTTTTATTTGAAAAAAAATCTACATTTATCTTTTATTATCTAGTAATTTAAATATCTAGTAAATGTTGGTCAGTCCTGCACATTTGCTTGGAGGAGATTTATACCATTTCTATTGGATTAATTTCAGGACTTTCACCTCACCCTTCCAACATTAACGTCATACTTCTTTATCTGCTCTTTTGTAAAACATCTTGAGTGTTTAGGATTGTTGTCTTTTTGCACATCAAACTTTCTTCTGAGATTCAGTTAACAGACAGATGTGTTGACATTTTTATTAAGATTTCACTGGTATGATTCAAAATTCTATTCTGTAGGCTGTTGTGCTACAGATGCAACCAGTCAGGCCCAAACCATGATGCTATCACCGCCATGTTTCACACATGCCATAATGTTCTAGGATTCTTATGCAGTGGTTTCCTTTTCATTTATTAAAAAATATATATTTTCTAACTCATCCACTAAACCCTAGAGATTTTCTTCACCCATCTCCCAGCGTCTGATAGGATTAGGTTTAGAGGTGCGGCTCTTTTATACACAGTGCTTGAAGGGGTTGCCAAATGGGAGAGTTAATGATTTTTGTCGTCTAGCGAAAATGAGCAGTCAAACTCTATCATTGCCGTTGGAGAAAGGCCTGAAAAAGACCATAATTAATCAGGCTAATGTTGGAGCTACACTGACTAATGTCGGGACAATCACAGTGACTAAAAATGGTCTACAGACTGTTATCCAGAAACCAACACTGAAAATAAGGAAGCGTAGTTTTCACATAACGGATTCAAACATAAAGAAGAAAAATTAAACACCCGGAGATAAAAATGCAGCAAAGACGAGAAATAAAATGAAGTGGTGATTAGAAAGAAGATAAACATAGTGCAGGTCGTCCATTGGGGTGAATATTTTTTAACATTTTATACCGTTTATGCTCTTCCACTAATGTGCATCGCAAAGTAACAACCGGATTTGATCCATTTTAAGACTTTCCTTTTTATTTGTAATCTTTTCTTCTTTGAATCTGGTGAAAGAGACTGAAAGCATGATTTGAACTAATATCTGATAAAGAGTCTGCCTGAGGGTGTGGTTCTGAGCGGAGAGTGACCAGTGGTGTCCCGCTAGCTCATTTTCGTGCATTATCAGCTCTACAGAACATTTCATTCGTAAGGTCTTGTGTTTAAGCAGAATATGCCTCAGAAGTTACACAACCGTTTGAGATGTGTGGAGCTGTTGAAGGGGTGGTGTAAGGGAAGAAGCTGCAAGTATTTTGCAGACGTATCCTTTTAGGACCATCTTCTGCCCTGTTCAAGCAGAAAAACATCACCTCTCTCACTTTACCCTTGTTTATTTACGTAATCCTGCCTTTCTTCTTGAATTTTTTACGATTTAGCGAGGATACTTGGTGGTCTGGAGAACCAGACAGAGTTTGAAATATCTTAAAGTGACAGCAGTGGTCTCCCATGCCAATTAGTAGACTGGGCATTTCGATAAGACATTAGATATCTTTTGTGGGCTAGTGGTTAGGACTGTGCCTTCATGAACGGAAGGTCGCAGGCTCAAGTCCAAGACCACTGAGGTACCCTTGACCATGGTACCATGCCATTTACAGCATTTGGTGTTTTTGTCCAGGGTGAGCAGTAGGGGGTTAGATGCCTTGATTTGGCAGATTTGCTTTACTAGTCCAGTCGTAACTTAATTCATTTCATAATGTAACTGGAGTCTCTGAAGAGTTATTCTTTAACGGAGGACATATTTTCCGTAAAATCTACAGAACTACAGTGAACTACCTTTTGGTTTAATCAACGCTATTCTACAGTGCTTACTATACATTACACCTTTTTTCTCCTCAATTTTGTCGCACGCAATTCCACCCATTAGCTACGGCTTCCCAGTCACACGATACAACCAGCACTGGGAGATTGTTTACCACATGCTCCCTACGAATCACACTGTTACATCAGCTGATAGACATCCATCCTGAATAGAATTTCACTGAAAGGTGGAAGGAGATCCAAACTAATCAGGACAATGTTGTTTTTGGAATCCCAGCTACAGGTGTCTGTGCCGTCACCAGGGATCAGTCTCATGGTCTCCTGACGATTTGACAAATGCTTACTTACTTATTTTACAGTTTTATAATTTTATATTAGAGTAATATTTGTATTTTTGTATTGATTATTGCACTGTTGAGGCTGGTGAGAAACATAATTTCATTTCAGCTTGTTTATTTCGGTAAATGACAATAAACCTTCTTGAAAATTGAATCTTGAATCTTACACAGCTGTGCCATTCAGGAGCTCCTTGTTTTGTTTTTTTGTTTTTTTTTTGTACGTAAATTTTTCAATTTGACCTATTTCTTTGACTTCTGCTGGAGTATAGAGTTCAGACCTATTATGGTTCATATAAATGGGAATGTATAACATAAGAGCGAAGCTAAATTGGTGGTCAAAAATTTAAATTTTTATTATTTTACTCATTTTAATCTTTCATGATTTTATTTTACTAATTTTTAGTCAAAAAGTATATAGCATCCTAAGTTGTTGGTCATTTACCTCCACTGGGATTGAAGCCAGTGTGAAAAAAACATATCAGATATTCCCATTTTCTGTGACGTGAAAGTGATCACACCCATCCACATTGTGCAGTGGGCAGCTATCAGTGCCCAGGGAGCAATTTAGCAAGATGGTACTTTGGTCAAGGGCACCTCATTAGTGCCTGGGCCAGGACTTAAACCTGCGACCTTCTGATCCCAAGAGCAAGTTTCAAACCACAAGACCTCCACTGCCCAAAGATAAAATAAGACATATAAAGTAAAGTAAAGTTTGGTTTAATTTTTCCAGCTTTGATTTAGGAACTTGTCCAGGCAGAACATTTGGAACAATTGTGATAAGGTTGGTCAAGGCCTTGATTCTGATTTTGAGTTTGTTGTAGACATCAGTACATCGATTCATCGAAGCATCATGAAGAAAAGCTCCCAGTGAAAAAGCTCTGCTCCAAGTATCAACCTGCATTTACAATACAATCAATCTTCTCTGTCCCAAGGTCACCAGAAGCCTGCTCTCTGTCGAACCTGTTTCCACAGCAACTCGGCCCGCCTCGTGTTCACCCTGGGCTTAGCAACAGCCCGGTCTTTGTTTGCTACATCTTGGAGACGTGGGGATCTCTCGAAGCCACTCAAGAAGCTCGTGCACTGATTCACTCCAGCGCTCCACTCATTAAAGGATTAGCCCAGTGTTCATGTCTGTGATGAGAGGATGATCGTAAGCGGTGCTGTGAAACAGAAGCATTGGTCATTTGTTGTCCGGTTCCGGTGGGAGGAGGTTCTCTTATGAATCTTTCTTTGAAAAAAGAGCTCAGAGGATGAATAAATCTGAATAATGCAGAGTTTTTGTTGCAGGGGTGGAGACTGATATCCATACCATAATCAATGCCCATTCTTTAGAGAGTGCCAGACATCCATCAGCCATAACATTAACACCACTGGCATGTGAAGTGATAACATTGACAACCTACTTATTTCATTACAGTTGCACCTGTCAGAGGTGTGGGATATATTAGGCAGCAAGTGAACAGTCAGTTCTTGAAGTTGAAGTACTGGAAGCAGGAGAGTGAGGATCTGAGCAACGTTGGCTAGAACATGTCTAAAACAGTAGGTCTTCCAGGTTCCAGGAGTTAGCACCAAAAGTGATCCAAGGAAGGATAAATGGTGATTCTGCGACAGAGGAATGGGCACCCAAGGCGCATTGCTGCATGGGGTCAGTGAAAGCCATCTCGTCTGGTAGAAAGGGCATAGAACACAGTGCAACAGAAGCACAGCTGATGGGGACCTACTCAGTATTAGGCAGGTGGTGTTAATGTTATGGCTGATCAGCGTTTGTAACTCTCATTATCATTGTGGTTGATCATGTTGGTACATGAGGTTAAGAATAGAAGGTCATGTGACCTTTACAGTTCAGATGATAAAAAACGTTCTTGATACAATGCTGCTCGAAAGATTGTGGAACATTTACAATTGTCTAGATTTATACGGAAACAAATTCTTGGACTGTTTTTTTGCATCAAAGGATTTCTTTAAACACTCGATCGTAGAGGATTTAAAATGTAGCATCTTCAAGCCGAACACTGCTGCTTGTCTCGCTACATTGGCTTCCAAGTTCAAGTTCTTGAGTCTCACATACAGGATCGTCTACGGATCAGCTCCCAAATACCTGGGAACTCTGACCCGGGCCTATACACCCTCCAGATCACTCATATCAGTCAGTGACCAGCGCTTGGACATTCCACCTCAGTGTGGAATTAAGCCCCACTCCAGGTTCTTCCTCACTGGTCGAACGAGCTGCATTAGAACTGCAGAGTCTCTCACTATATTCAAGAAGTGCTTAAAGACTCAGCTACTCCTCACCCACCTCAGCGAATAAAACTACCAGACATGTACGCAACTGTCTAGAGAATAAAGATTTTTAATTCAATATGAAATATGTTTACATTTATGCATGTCTGGACTGCTGCACACTTACCTCATCATGCACAAAGACAATATCTTTACTTCCTCTGTATATTTGCACTTTTACCTATTCATCCTGTACAGTTTTACACTGCACTGCACTCGTCTTCTATTCAGTCCTAGTCTACTGTCCTTTGTCCCACCCAAGAATTTCTTTAGCTATGTTTATACTTAAACTGTATTTGTATTTAGATTGATAGTAGTATATTACATATATGTTTAATGTAAATTATTACTCCACCATCTATGTTGTGTTTTATGTTGCACATTCAGTCCTCGAGAACAATGACTATGTACATACTGTACTGTGCAGTGGGCGCTCTGTATCCTCTATTCATTCATTCATGTTTCATGCTGCAGCTCTTGTCGTCTGTATTTACTGACTAAAAAGAAATGTCTTTTATAGCAAATGTCCCTCACCTCAGTGTTGTCCTGCGCAGAGAAAATACTTGATTTTCCATTGGAAGTCGATTTGGACAAAAGCGTCAACCAAACGAATACATGTAAACATGTATGCCCACCCAGTCATCATGCCCCTCTATAGTTATTTTATTTAAAATTTTTTACATGTGTATTGTGTATAAATGGCAGAAAACAGAGTAAAGCTAACGCTGTATCAGTGCTGACTGTGCACACTCAGTTATAAAGGCCGAATCAGTGTTTTAGGCCTGTACCTCATGTTGTGGGAGGTTAAATCAGCAGTTTTCCTAATGGGCTTCTCTGTTGATTCTCCTCGTGAAGTTCACCAGGATAGCTCTGGAGTGGATTTTTACTTACAATGTCCTGTACTTACAATTTCTGTCACTTTGATGGCAGCTCAAGAGTGCACCATGAGTGAGGGAGTGAGCAGTTGTTCCACATATTGATCAGCTGAATTGAAGGCAAATGAATCGCACTGATGATCTCATTACAGTAGCTTCTGTCAGGAGATTGGGATATATTAGGCTGTAATTAAACAGTCAGTTCTTGAAGTTGATGTGTTGGAAGGGTGGGAAAATGGACAAGCGTACCAATCTGAGGGCCGAACATTAACGGTTAGACACCTCAGAGCATCTCCAACACTGCAGGTCTGCTGGAAAGCAGTGGATAATACTTACCGAAAGTGGTTCAAGAAAGACCAACAACAGGGTCATGGGCACCCAAAGCTCACTGATGAGCATGCAGAGTGATGGTTAGTCTGTTCTGATTAGAAGATAGAAAAAAAAAGTCATTTTTCATCTCTGTTCTTTTCACAGTTGATTTTGCCCCAAAGCAGATTTACAGAATCCACAAATATGCAAGAAAGAGGTGAGGGAAAGCTCCCTCAGCTGGAGGAAGAACCCTTGGGAGGAACCGAGGCTCAGAAGTGGAACACCAGAGAACAAGAACCAGTCCTAGAGGTCGCAGTACCAGGTCCAGCACCTGCATATGAAGCATAAAAGAACAGGGACATGTTCTGTGGCAGTTGAACTGATCTGGGACAGGTGATATGAAGGCCCCAGTGATGGATGATCTGGTTGTAGGAGACAGCAGTGGCAGGTGGAACAAAAGTCTGTTGATGGAGTAAGGACGAGCTGCTGTAGCACAAAAGGACTCTGGTTCTGATAGGAAAGGGTCAGAACACACCACAGTCTATTTTGGCGCCAAAAGGGAACCTTCTCTATATTAGCCTGGTGGTGTTAATATTATGGCTGATTAGACCTGCATTTTTGTTTTACCGCTGTCACCACCACAGCCCTGGTCCGTTTGTGATTTAAGGAAACTCCACTCAGCTGTGGCCTAGTGATTGGAGAAGTGGGTTTGTGGACGAAGGGTCATGGGTTCGATTCACAGAACCAGCAGCAGACCCTAACCCACTACTGCTCCTCGGACGCCGCTACAATGAAGCTCTGAGAGTATGTGTTTACCTTGGATCCAAAAATTTCGTAATAAAGAATTAATAATAAAAGTTTTATTTTAAGTTTGATTAAAAAGAATGATTTTCTTGAGTGTCTTCTCAAGCTAAAATTATGAATAATATATTTATAAATCGTTTTGTGGTGCTGTGGGGTTGATGCAACTGATCGTGTTGTGATTGTTGTTTTCTAGGAAATGCTGTGTAATTTCAGAATTTTTTTTTTTGCCAGATGGGAGACACCCTCCCTATTAAACAGTAACAGAATGGTTCAGAAAGCATGATTCCTCTCCCGACACGTTGTGGCATCAGTTCAGATATAATCTGTGTGTGTGTGTGTGTGTGTGTGTGTGTGTGTGTAGGGCTTGCAGTTGGTTCTGGCATTGTGCACATGCCTCCTGTTGCTCCGTCTGTGTTCACACATTTGATCTCATTCACCGACTCCACCGCTCCTCAGTTTGTACAGCTCACACTTGACTGAACATCCGTCACATTTGAGCTTTTGAAGGAGTGTTCAATGGACCGCCATCTTTCAAACTCCCCATCAATCCCAGGAGAGATGATATTTGGGTAAAGGGCCCGTCGCCCCATCGCCCTCAGATCCGGTTCAGTCAAATCCCACCAGTGAAATATGACACGGTGACCCGCAGGGCATTCTTCTTTCAAATGACCACCATTCTCCTGCATGATCTGACTCAGACCTCGGGGGTTCTGTTGGCATAATTAGGGCGAGAGCAGATCGGAGCTTTTAACACAGCCAACTTTAGACAATTTAGCCGGAGAGCCAACTGCAAGAGCGCACTCACCCAGGCCCTGTCATAACTGTCTGAGCTTTTCATATTATTCATGACTCTGTGGAGTGTGAATTACCGTGACCAAAGCGGAGGTAACTTGAGCTTGACACAGTGGTATAAAGATATAATTTTACTTGTGGAAAAAATGCATTTGAATTTCAATTAGAGTCAATGGGGAGTCTACATCACCTCCTATTATTCCGTGCTTTGTTTACAAACATGATATCAGTATGGAGAAATGGTTCTGCATTAAATGCACCACCTGCACACTCGGAAAAACGGCCTCTTCAAAGGTCCTTAGTGTTTTTAAATTTTATTTTACTCTAGCTTGTTTCCCCTCCTACAGTTTTGAAGTTAGAGACACAAAATTCATCTCCTGGGACATAGTGAAGAAGTTGGCTGTTTGTTTTATAACTGAAATTCCATCCAGTTATGGAGGTCTCAGCAATTTGTCTACCATTCACTTTAATGAGACTCACACACACACAGGTGTCTCACATTCTCTCCCTCTCTGTCTCTCACATAACCAGTTAAGGATGTGTGTGTGCCATCACTGTGTGTTGCCATCCATGGTGTGCCTCTTTGAGCCAGATTATTCATAAACTTTCAGTCTGTGATAATAATAATAATAATCATAATCATAATCATAATCATAATCACAATCATAATCACAATGACCATCATCTTCATAAATAATAATGAATAACAATTGTGTTTTATTATTATTATTATTATTAGTAGTAGTAGTAGTAGTAGTAGCTAAGAACTGAGAACTTTCAATGGAGTCGCCTTGTGTTTCCTCAGACCTCAACTTATTTCCTTATAATTAACAATAGAATTTCCCATCAGTCCTCAGTGGCGATTAAGTGTTCATTCCATATTAAAGCGCTCTTGTGGGAATTCATTTCATGTCTCTGACCTTGTGTCACTTCCATTTCCTCAGATCTGATTATATGTACATTAGTTCATGTGAAAGGCTAGATGGCCTCCTCTTCATTACAGTCCTATGAATCTACGAATGAGCTGCTTCGAATGCACACTAGTAATCAGCTAATTTCCCAGATACTGTAGTAAGGCTCAGAATTAAGTGGCAGGAAAATAAATAGCATCTTGTCATCCTGTACACAAGGGCCATGGTCTTCTCACTTCTCAGCAGTGGCTTCTGGCTGCTCAGAGGTTCAGTGTGCCAATGAAAACGTTTTCAAATGTAATTAGTAGAGATTTCCCGATCACATTTTTTTGAGTCTGATCTGAGTCATCCGAGTATCTGCCGATACCAAGTCTTAATCCGATATTTGTATTTTCCTAGATACGTTTCACGGTGAGAGGACAGAGGGAGGTTTTTTTTTTCATTTCCCTTCTACCCTACTGTCTCAATGAAATCTCTCTCTCTGGGTTAAAAACGTGTTTCAGTGTCTGTTGCCTCAGTGCAGTGCGTCTGATTTTCTGAACTCGCTGTATTCAGTCGTGTTCATTTTTTGGGGTGCGACCCCTCAAAATAACGAATATTCCTATTCCACTGCTGTAAACTGGCCTGAACTTAATTTCTCCAGAAATGAAAATTATTCTGAAAAACTAATTTAATGTTTTTTGTTTTGTTTCGTGCACTGTCCTTCTCCTGGGATGGAGAAAACGCACCCAGACTTTTTCTTTCTGATTTGTGTACATCTCATTTCTTGTTTCTAAGCAACCTAATATTGTGGGATGCCTCTTCTTGTTCCTCTCTTGCCCATGGCAAATTAAGAGCTGTGTGCTGGAGATTTGAGCAGAACATGAGTCCAATTCTTTTTCATTTGGAAAGTCTTGCGAGCCGAAGATGGAAAGAAAAGTTGTTTCTGCTTGCATCATTTTGGGGAGGGGGTTTGTCTTAGGATACTCAGGGACTCTTTGGGACAGAGCCTCTAGTTGAATTGAATTGAGTTGAATTAGCTGTGTATGGGCCTCTGCCAGCGCAGAGCTTTTCTCTCTGGAGACTGAAAGCCGACAGCATTGCTGTGGTTGTAAAACAGCAACATTATATTTGACATTTGACGACTGCTGAAAGCCCATTAGGATGTGACATCACAGTTTTAGGAAGTGCACTTTCTTTTATCTTTGCCTGTCAAAGTAAAACATGATCAGACTTATTAAAGTGGTCTTCCATTTCTGTCTGAAGGTTCAGCCTTTTTCACATTGTGCAACAAATGATAAACCCCAGGATACTGCCTCAATATTACGTACCTATTAAAAGACCTGGGTATAGCTGCTATTGATTACAACATCCTAACATTTTATGTGAATTCTGAAGGATTTTTATGGAGATTGAAGATTCTCAGTTTTCTATCTGTGCCACTTTAGCTTTGGAAGAAGAAGAGGGATGTTATTGTGGTTTAGGTTTGAAAAGTGACTGTAGTGATCTTGTTTTATGGAAAGAAAACAGTTTTACATATTACATGTTATAGTTTTGCATATTTAAATTTTTATTACATGTTTATAATTGAGGGATCATCATCAGGGATATCTGCAGGAGGTTTGGGTTTTTGGGCAGATAATCAGTCAGTGCAACAAACCAAGCACCTGAACCACATTCAGTGCACAATACAATATAAACCAGGGGTGCCAACACTTTTTTGGCTTGCAAGCTACTTTTAAAATTACCAGGTCAAAATGTTCTACCAGTACATTTTTGGTCATTATTTTCTCCAATGACATCTTGAACCTAATGGAAACAGCCAGAGTTGCAAAGTCCAGGCATAATCCCTTCACTTTTTAGTGTTCAGTCAGTGTCGTAATTTTGAATGAATAGTCTGATTTTGGTTTCTTACTTGGTCCAGCTCCCCCACTCATTTTTACACCCTTTCATTAGAAGTAAATAATTTGGAAGCCACTAACTATGTGTCCTGTTGGCTGGAGTTTAGTAGTAGTTCGCATGGTGACCGAACATGCATGGTGACGCTTGTTACAAAAGATGAGGCCAGATTGGTTGTACTGTATGTCAATCAACTGCCAAACACTACAGTGGGGATGGATGATTGGCTAACACCCTTTTTTAATGACATGAGATCTACCCCACACTTCCTGTACTGTAGTGTTTTCTGTGGCTCACGGTTCACTTACTTTTACGTTGTGTGGCCTCACGTGCGCAGTAGAGTATATTTTGATAGACAAGGCTGGACAATTGACCAGTAGATCGCGATCAATGTATTGGACCCCGCTGCTGTAAACTGAACATTATACAAACAACTAATGTAGTAAATTACAAAACTGTGCCTTTGTAAGGTCACAAGTTACATCCTCAGGGATGCCCCAGCCATCCATCAGTGTTCTCCTCCAAGCATGTATAGCTGTGCAATGATTCTGTTAATAGCAGTTTGTAAAGTGCCATTGAGGAAGCACATACTAGCCTAATGTTGATAACCTTGTAAACTAAGGGGGTGAAATTTGTTAGAAAAGAAACAACTTGCATTTCTTCAATGTTCCATTCACATTCCATTGACTTTCCATTCTCCTCTTGTTCTGCAGATCTTCACTCGATACGGGAAATGCTACACCTTCAACTCGGGCCAAGATGGACGGCCTCTTCTGGTGACCACGAAGGGAGGCATGGGCAACGGCCTGGAGCTAATGCTGGATATTCAACAGGATGAGTATCTGCCAGTGTGGGGAGAGACAGGTAAACACACACACATGCACTTTGCTCATTAGATATTATCAGCTTCCTTGGCAATATGGGCAAATTATGCTATTAGATCACCTGAGAGAGAATTAAGTCGATAAAGCCTGAACAACTAGATCATAATTGATGCCATGTGAGGTTACTTATTGTGAACAAAGGATCTTCAGAGACTTTGGTGTTAAAATTAATAAACTGAACTTGATATGCTTGGCAGACTCAAGAGTTTCCTTCATATTTTATCAGTTGAAGTAAATGAAAGATTGCAGTACAGTGTCAATAATGAAGCGGCATTCTCATATTGTCTCTTTCCAGAGATAGTGAATATTATTGGAAAATTTATTGTACATATAATTCTAGAAAATATCTTTCAATATTTTGCCTGCTGCATTATGTGGATTTTCTCAAACTGTAACACAATACACAATAAGATCGACACATCCGCTATTAATGTGAATTCTTAACAGTTTTTGGACATTTGGTTTACTAGTGTTAAACAGGTTCTTCACTCTCATAGACTATTGTGATTCTTTAGGGAAAATTATCTACAGTTGGATGTAAAAGTTTAGTCGCCCTTTATGAAATTATTTTCCTCTTTCCATAATATTAATCTGTAATTTAAAATGTGTTGCTTATTGAAGTTAATGTAAAAAAAATTTTTCTGTCAGTTAATCATTTACAGTGCAAGTGAAGTACAGTTTTGTCCAAAAGTCTTAGACAGTTTTGCAAATGGTTTGTTCCCATTTATCTCAGTAGTGATTCTTTCTGCAGCAAAAACCCAAATTCTCATTAGAATAAATACAACAAGCAAAGCAGTAAAAAAACAGTTTGTTTGGATTTGATGGTTCCTACAGAACTCCGGAAATGGGAACCCTGACCAACATGTATTATCCACTGTATTAATTGTATTAGTATTGATTCTAATATTACTTATCTGAAAATAAAATAATAAAAACAAAACTACTCTTACATATACATTTCTCAGGGTTGCCAAAACTTTTGGACAGTACTGTATGTCTTCCCTACAAAGAACATATTTATGAACAATTTAATATATGTTGAACTGGAATTTTCTTCAATATGTATAACTCAAATAAATGCAGAAAATTCAGAATATAAACTGTTTTATAGACTTTGTACTTTTATTTCTTCAGCCAAACTTGTAACTTTATAACTTCCTGTTTACTGTCATTGTCCTCGTAATACTTTCCCTAAACTCATGAAATTCCAATGTAATATTCCTTCAGAGGCTCCGTTTAGCTGGAGCGTGGGTTCACTACATGCTGCACTACATGCTTTGATTACTTGTAAACAAATGTAGACGTACGTGAAGTTCGCCCAGAGCTGATATTAAATTCTGTCCAGATCTCGGGAAGAAGCGCTGCAGATTCTAATAGAAAAGGACGGGAGGCAGACGGGTCTTTTCATCGCTGCTTCACCGGCTGCACGGACTGTATTAATGAGCGCGATCTGAATCTGAGTGCGAATGTTCAGGCTTCATCTGAATGCAGCGTGGATCTGTAGCGTTATGCCACTCGGTTAAGGTCAGGGTGACGGGCAGACAGAGCAGGGTGATGTCATTGCCCTTTTCAACCCAGACCCACTTCACATGTCAATCATTCCTTCACCTCCTCTAGAGATGGAGGAAGTCTCCTTATATGCAGGTGGTGTAGTCAGGTTCAGCTGCCTCATGCAAGCAAAGCACATTTAAAAAAAATCTGAACTGAATAATTTCCACATGAATGCAATATGTCAGCAAGGAGTGGGAGAGAAATTCTCTTAATATAATATAAGCAAGTAATAAGCATAATAATAATAAGCAAATATGAAGGAATGGTGTTTGCCATTTAGTGTCAAAGCTGTAATAAATATAATTCTGCTTTAATACAGCAGTGCCTCACAGCAGAAGGTCCTGGGTTCAATCCTCCCTGGGTTTGTATGGGTTTCCTCTGGGTTCTCCGGTTTCCCCCCAAAAGCTTGTGGTTTAGGTTGACTGGCTACTACATTACCCACAGGTGTGAGTGTGTGTGAATGGTTGTCTGTTGCCTTGTGATTGCTTGGTCTCCTGTCCAGGGGGAACCCTGCCATTTCCGAAAGGAAAGAGCTCCTCTCTTGGAGGCTAACCTTCATTCCCCACATGCATCAATGAGCCCTGGGAGCCCGGTTCACAAGTTGTCTTTTGTGTATCACTTTTGGTGGGTACTAACTACTGCAGACCTGGAACACTGCTGTTCTGTTCAAGTTCAAGTTCATCACTTGCCAAGATGCCTCAGATCTTTATGCTCTTGCTTCCAGCACATCAGCTTCTAGAACTGATTGTTCACTTGCTTCCTAATATATCCCACCTCTGTCAGGTGTCACTGTACTGAAATAAATAGAGTCAGTGATCTTCAGCTGTCAGTGGTGTTAAACCTGAAGGCACCTGTCTCCATGCCTGCTGTCTATTCATTCAGTTCCTTAAACCACATTTGGTGTAAAAATCAGACATGACTGGGTGCCTTCGTGTGTGAGTAGGCAGCATTGGATACAGTTCAGACTACAGCACAGACAGAAAAAGTCAAGTCAAATTTATTTATAGAGCGCTTTTTACAACTGACGTTGTCACAACGCAGATTTACAGAGTTTATAGAATCCGGGTCCGAGCCCCAAATGAGCCAAAGCGACTGTGGCATGAAAAACTCCCTAAATAGGAAGAAACCTTGAGAGGAACCAAGGCTCAGAAGGGGAACCCATCCTCCTCTGGTTGACA
>JBBIGC010158133.1:0-17033 GCA_037576955.1 Lepidarchus adonis
GAAGATGAGACACCAGACCCAACAATGCAGACGAGCTGAAGACTGAGATCAAAGCAACCTGGGCTTCCATTACACCTGCTCTCCTCCATGACATGTCACATTGATGCAGTAATTCATGCAAAAGGAGGAACAACCAAGTATTGAGTGCATAGTGTCTTTTCAGACACCTGACATTTCTGTTTAAAATGTACTTTTTTTGTGATATTCTAATTTTCTGAGACAGTGAATTTGGAGTTTTATTATCCGAAAGCCATAATCATCGAAATTCCAAGAAATAAATGCTTGACATATTTCACTCTGCGTAATGAATCTATACGGATTTCACTTTCTGAAAGGAATGTCAAGAAATATTTAACTTTGTTTTTTAGCTGTACCTGTATATGGTGTTGTCTTCCTCTACTGTGCACTGATACTGATGTTAAACCACTGAGCATTAACCACAGTATAAATATTGCTGCAACCTGACAATAAACAGACTTGTGCTAATACACTCTGTGTGTGTGTATGCTGACTCAAGTCCCCAAAATCTCATTCCTCTGAGAAGCTTCCTGGTGAAAGTGCTGAGGGTCCCAGAGGTTCTTTTGGACAAATCCTCACAATCGGGGGAAACTCAGACTAACAGTAATCAATATGCAAATTATACAGTTATGACAACAAACACTGGGTGCACATACCATCCCTAAAGAAGTGCTTAAAAGACAAAATCATCAACAAAGCATTAATAAATGATTGTTGAACAGCTTACCTGGCCCGAATTTCTAAATTTGGATCCCATTGCCCCAGCTACAGCCTTGTCGACGTCCGCACTGTCAAAGACAATGAACGGAGCATGTCCTCCTAACTCCATTGAGACCTTCTTGACCGTTCCTGCAGCGTGTTTGAGGAGTATCTGTAGTAAATGTTTAATAAGCTTACATTAAGTACACAAATATTTCACTTCCATATACATTTTGTGTCAATTTAATACAGCAAAAATAAACTTTATCTCCAGCTTTGCGTATCAGTGTAAATACCTTGCCAGTGCTAGTAGAGCCAGTGAAAGAGACTTTGGCCACCAGAGGGTCAGTACAGAGGACCTCTCCCACAGCAGGAGCCTTCTCCCTTGAGCAGGGAACCACGTTAAAAACTCCAGGAGGAATTCCTGCCTGAACTGCCAGCTGTACAAAAAAAATCGTCAAGAAAAGACCAACACTGGTCCTGGTATTACATATAACATACGTACATACATACAGTACTGTGCAAACATTGTGTGCAAGTCGTTTGTTCCCATTTATCTCAACAGTGAGTCTTTCTGCCAAAAAAATTATCATTATACATTATTGTCAGTGATTCCCCCTCAATGTCTCCAGTCTTTGCATTGATGTGTAAAATTCTCAGCAGCAGCACTGATTGAGCCCAAACCAGGGATTTGATGGTTCCTACAAATAATTTCAGGCTTCCATGAGAACTACAGAACACATTGACAAAACTTTACTGCTCAATATTGATTTTAATATCAGTGATCTGAAAATAAAAAATAAAAACACAACAACAAATGCATTTCTCAGTCTAAGGCTAACGCTAAAACGCTAAAATGCTAAAACGAACCTCAGCGAGTGCTAGGGCGGAGAGGGGTGTATCCTCAGCAGGCTTCACCACCACAGTGCAGCCTACAGCCAGAGCAGCACCCACCTTCCTAGTGATCATGGCACTGGGAAAGTTCCACTGTGAGCCAACAAGAGGTTATTAGATATACAGATGTTACAAAGCGCAAAGCTGATCTTCGAGTTGTAGGAGGAGCCACTCACAGGGGTGATAACAGAGGCCACGCCCACAGGCTGCTTGAGTAGTAGTATCTTGCGGTCCTTCGCTGCTGCGGGTACGATATCCCCATAGACACGACGAGCCTCCTCGGAGAACCACTCCAGAAAAGATGCAGAGTACGCAATCTCACCAACAGACTCCTTCATCGGCTTCCCCTAAAAGTGCACAAAACTTATTTTTAATATCAAGGTGCAAACTACAATGGTGTCCAATGACTCACAGGTCACGGGGTTCCCCTATGTATAGTTTTTATAAATAAATGGATATATTTCTGTACATTGATGGACTGGCCCATTAATATTGAAAATCTCCAACATCCAGGCCCTCAAGCCCAACTGGTCTGCAGTTTCTGATCAAACTCATGAGCTGCATTCCAAACTTTATAAGTTGCAGTCCAGATTGGCTACATCTAAACTACTCAAGGGATTTTCAAAACAGAGTTCACAATTGGAGGTTTTTCAACAACTTTACCAAAAGGACCTGCTCAATTTGTGCAAGAAAGAAAATTCCAGAGGGTAAATAAGCTATTGCACATTGCATAAAAAGGCCAATAAAATGTACATTAAAATATGCAATATACTGTTTAACGTCTTTCAGTGAATTCAATAGTTTTTGCTTGCAAAACAAAAGGAGAGGGAAAACCATTCGCTTTCATTTTTCTTTCATTCATCTTTCAAGATTTTTTCTTAAATTTGATCAGATCTGTATTTGAAATCTGATTTTGTAATTAATTTGAAAAATCTGTCAGATTTGTAACTAGTTATTTTGCACAAACATATCAGCAGTAAAACCTGAAGAAGTGCTGCTGAGTGTGTGGATTTGGTTCTTCCCAGGACAGCTAGGAGTTGAGAACAATGGTTCTAGAGTAAAGTCAAACCCGATAAGCCCTGTTATCTTGTCAACCTCGCCTCTCGCCACAAAAGGCTGAAAAAAAGATTTCCTTCAATGTTACTTAACCTTGTTAAGCCGCCAACCCCGCCCCTTGCTCTCGCCACAACGTGCAATGTGTCTGGTGTATGCATTTCTCCACATATAGCTCACTAAACTTGGGTCGGTGTTCACGATGAATGTAGCTTAGAACGCAGTCAGTCAAGCTAGTTCTATAGTTCTGCTACTGCTGCTACTGAACCACAGTGGCTGTACTCCCAACCTAGTACCAACCTGTACTTTACTGGAGGAGGAAACAGGAAAGTGTCAGTAGCATCCAGAAAAGTGTCCTTCAGTGTCTGTAAATAGCCTGAGTAATTTGCAATGTGAGCAGCGTCATGGATACTGCTATTAATCATTTGAAGGCTAGTCAGAACAAAAACTAGCTTAGAAGAGTGTAATCAAGTCTAAAATGAAGTGAATAACAGCAGTAAATGCCCATATAGTCAAAAAAGAGAAACATTAATCTAGTAGATGACAAAAATGAACAGAGACAAAACAGCAGACAAACGCCGGTGTTAAGTGGCAGCTAAACGTACGCACAGCATATCAGAATTGAGTTTTAGATTCCGATAGCCTCAATTCTGTGTTTCTGTACGAGTTTGTGAATTAGACCCAAAATGTCTGGTAAACGACAGTTACATTCTCTGACTTGCAAAGAAAAAAAAGGAAATTTGCATCTATCATGGCGATAACTTGAAATAGACGCAGCGTGATAACACTGACCATTTTACTGCTCGATTTCATCAGTCTGTTAGGAATTGTGCACACATTAAAATAACATTGCAAAACATTCAAATAATTTTTACATTATACATTTTTTCTTTGAGCTTCATTATTTTTATATAAAAGCTTTAGTTTTATTGTAAAACATGGTCAAAGAAATATCAGTAATCCATGAAAGACTGCAGGACAGATTTCATTCCATGTTATTTACCCTGATCGGATAGCTCGCCAACCCCGCCTTTCATCAAATTTAGGGCCCGGACCAATAGGGCCGAGCTAACGGGATTTGACTAAATATAATATATAAAACCTGTGATAGATCTCATCCTGCTGGATTACTATGGAAAGTATTAACAGGCATTGGTGGGATAAACAAAAAACACAAAATGCTCATGTGATCAGTTATGAAGACGAGCACTCACACACTCCGCTGTAATGAGCTTGGCTAGATCCTCCTTGTGCTGATTGACCAGATCAAACCATTTCCGGAGGAGAAGGCTCCTTTCCTGGAGGTGTGTGAAAGCAGATGTGATACACTAGAATCAGCAATGTGATTGGGGGTGGGTGTGTTAGAGAAGCAGAAATGATGACATGCATGCAGAATAAGCAGTGGAACTAGTGAGAGAAATACATAATATGATTCTGTTTTTCTACACTATACTTCCTATTGTAAACTCTCAGCATTTTCCTACAACATTTGTTGCTTAGTCACCTTCAAACTATAGCTTTTGCAACCTGTGGCTGAAGTTTTGTAGCATAAACTTGGCTTTAAATGCCACAAGGCTTAGTGTCTCGCATTCACCTCACTGCAATTAACTATTTGGTGAATATCTAATTTTGATTTTTACATACCAGCATTTTGAATTCATTATAAATGTGATAATTTTTTTTAAATGCTTCTATTTTTCTTAACTCAAGCATTAAAAAAAAAAAAACACCCAAAAAATCCCAATCTTTTTTGCGTCGAGGCTGGAGTACTAATATAATGTGCCAGAGCGCCGGTTCATGAGCTCTGCATTACTGGATATTATTATTGCACCACCAATTAAAATTAGAAAACAAATGTTGGACTATATAGGTTATACTAAAATAATAGTTAAATAAATAAATGCAGCCCATGTAATGTAAAAACTGCTTTCATTTAATGTTCTGGAATTCTCTTTTAAATCCTTGCACTCCGCTCTCGTCTTTCAAAACACAATTAAGAACAAGTCATCTCTCTCAGCACTGTCCCTCTGTTCTTGTTGCCGTAGTAACTGTGTTGTACTGTTGTACAGGATGGTAATGCCCCACTAGTTGGGAACATGCCCATGTGACTGGAGGGTCACATGTTCAAATCTCAGCCCACAGAACCAGCTGAGGTTCCATCCTGAACTGCTGGTTACATTTCATACACTGTGTGGTGGGGGTGTTCACAATAAGTCTATTTCAGTATTGATTGATCGGTTCATGTAATACACCATTTTTATTCTTGTGTGGTTCTGTGACGGGACTTTGTGCAGTTAGACTATTTAGAAGCATGGCTTTGTCCATCAGGTTTAGTAACCCGTTGACATGGAGGTGATGGTTAACAGCTTCAGTGAAACCCCCACTCCTCCTCACCCACCTTTGCAGTCTGGTTCTTCCAGGAGCTAAAGGCTTTGTAGGCGGAGCTGACGGCGTCCTGCGCCTCCCGTGGGCCGCAGTCAGAGACACGGGCCAGTTCTTCCCCCGTAGCTGGATCTAGCACCGGGAAAGTGGACGATGCAGACACCCAGCTACCGTCGATGAAGGCCCGGGTGCGGAGCAAGTGTGCGGCCTGCAGATCGAGGCTGTAGCGGCACAGCTGCTGCATGCTGCCAGACAGGCCAAGCGGGGTCCGGACCTTGCGAAGAAAAGCGCGGCTGTGTGCAAGACAGAAACTGCCCATCGCAGGACAGTCTGAAAACACTACTGGTCAACAACCGGGGCGTCGCATTAGGGTGCAAATCGTAACGCAGGCGCCAGTTTCAGACCAGCGCAGCCAGAAAGTGAGTGAAAGTAACATTGACGCGCTCCTTTTCTCTTCTTCATCACTACCCGCCCCGGTGTTTCACCGCTAACAGAAACATCAGCGCCCCCCACAGGCGAACAGCAGCATCGACAGGACAAACTTCCTCTATAGCTTTTCTACCTGATTAACAGTTTTAGGTCAGGACTGAGTTATCGGTATAAAACAGGTGTTACATCGTTTTCTGTGACCATCGAATATTGTGACCTTTGGGGGCGCTGTTTAGCATTTTCATGCTGAATGAACGTAAAGTCCCAACGTGTGTGCGCTTGCTACGCAGTTTACGTATCACTCTTAAAGTGACATATCACCGCACGTTTCAACGGCCGCTATCAGATTATGTGACTCTCTCATAACTGGTGTAAAACTTGTGATCAGATCCTTTCCAGGTGATATTTTATGCAAAAATATTTCATAATCAGTACAGATTTTGTAGATATATTCAATAGGCTGGTGCTGGCGGAGTGGTCACCATTTCTGATGGCCACTATCACATTATGTGACCTTGCCTTAGTTTCCAAAACACAAGCCTCGTAGTAATGGTACCAGTAAGTATGAGTAGCATGACCAATGACTACTATATAATAATACATTCAATTATGAGATGTAAAGTGGCTTTTACCGATATACGTACATTATCAGTATAATGTAAACAGTAACGAAACGTGCGATGTCACTTTAAGAGTGATACGTAGACTGCGTAGCAAGCGTGTGCACGTTGGGTTTTTACGCTCATTTTGCATAAAAATATGAAACAGCGCCCCCTCAGGTCACAGACAACGGTGCAACACCGGCAACTGACAGATGCGGGGAGTTTACCCGTATTTAATTTTAAAGACATTTATTGAGTTTTGGATAAGCAAAATGTTTAGGTACGCTCTGTTGGCCATACTAAAATACTAATATCATCTTACAACATCATTGAATTACCAAGTTATTAGAAACCAAGGTTTACTTGCCTGTTATATTTTGCTAATGCCATGTCTAATGTCTAAGTCCCAGTTTCTGCTTTTTAAACAGTGAAGAAAACCCCATTCATTTATCACGAATGTTTAAGACTCATTGTCTTTTGCTATTTGGTGGCTGTTACTGAACAGCTCTCAGGTGTGTTAGACCCAGCACCTGGCGACAGTAAAGCGTTATTTACAACAAACCGCTAGTCAGAATCCTGTACTCGACATACTCTAATTTGTGATTACATCGCTGGCTGCCTTTAAAAAAAGGTCATTCGGCATTTGCGACAAAAACAAAGTTGCGCAGGAACTAGTTGTTGAGCCGCTAATGAACGACTCCCAGAAAGCAACACTTTCCACCATTTTTTTCACCAGACACTGCATAGGCCACAATGCATTGCTCCCCATGAAACACGCCACATCCCACAATGCTGTGTGCGCTACTCATTCATGTTTAATATATACGCCATTATTACACACAGGAGTTCTGACCTACGGCGAAGGAGGAACAGAACATGTCTGTCACAATCAGTATCCCTAATTGAGTAAATATTTGCACTATTACATCATTAGGATTTTTTTTGGAATACATTCGTTCTATGAAGACAGCCATTTATTTATATATTTATATTTGTATTCTATTTGTTATAGTTAAGCAGTTAAGCATCTGATGATTTTTAGATACTGTTTAAATCGAGGTTTGCTTTTGCATAGCTAAAAATGATTGTTGCATAATAGTTGTAACTTAACTTTCCTGTGACTCAGTTTATAAAAATGACTGGATCAGTTTGTAATTATACATTTACCTCCTTACCTTTCTACCTCAGAACTATGAACGAAGGAGATTATGGGTAATAAAAAGGTTTTATTTCACTGATTTAATGACATGATTTTACACAGTGCACATCTGCTAAACTAGAAAAATGATTTTTTTATTGCACATGGCTTGTAGTGGCTTTAAATCCTAAATATTCTCACTTTAGAGCAAATGTAAGAGACAAAGCTGATGTGTTCTAGAAGTTAATGTTCAGCAGACAGCGAGTTATTACAATGAATACTTTAATAAAAACTGGCCCAACTGGATAAGGTAAAATTACCTCAGTAATTGGCAGTTATAGCAAGAGGTCAGGCCAAGATTTGTAAATCAGTATGCAGAGCGAGAGATTCCATATTCTTTAAGTGTAAGGAAATACATACATGACATACATTTGTATGTGTAATTACATCATCAAACATATAAAATAAAACAAGTGTGACTATGCTGTTTTAACAAGAACCAAATAAATAACTAAATCTGACACTGAATGTGATCTGGGTACATTATTGTGATAAACAGAACTGTACAGGGATAACCACAAATGTATCTATAAAAAAATGAAAAGTCTTAAAAAATAAAACAGGACAATCCTTTTCTGAGGAGAGTAAACGATGTACTATATACATGCACAAAATATTAGTACATGTACTTTACAAAACTATACATGCATTCTCAAATGTAAAACTACAAAAAAGATGCAAAGTCATTGAATAGTTTTGTATGAAAATAAAATAATTTTTTATGAATCCATTGAACGTTATGTACTCATCTGTGGCTATACATTGTGTTAAAAAAAAAACCCTCTGGTGTCCCTCTTCTTCCTCTAGGATATTAACTGTGAAAAAGAAAAGTCGGTGTAAAAGACATCACAAAAAAATGCTAAACATATATTAGTTAGTAAGTAGGTGAGAGAGATTATTGATCCAGAAGAACATTTAGAATGGAGAAATGGACAGTTTAGCTGTGCTAAAGTGCCACTTTAGAAAAGAGGAGGTCTGTAGTATAGTCTCATGGGTCTAGCTGTGATCTCATAAGGAAAAAAAACTTGGGACGACCACAAGAAAATGTGAGTTACAAGTGGGTGGAATTTCTGTGCAATTCCTAAACCAGTCTAAGGTCAAAGTAGGGAGTGGTGGAGCCGTCCTCAGCAAGCCGGTCATTATCCAGACTGTACTTTAACTTTAGACTCTCACAGTTACTGCTTTCAGTGTTTGATGTTACTAAAAGGAATTGACTTTGAACACACCTCTGGCAAAATAAAATTAAAAGGGGCCATATTTCATCACAATCAAGTTAGATTCCCCACTAGACTTTTGTACATTTCCTTTATGTGTAATATTTCTTAGCAAATGTGCAGCACATGTTTGTACATAAGTGAAGTATAGTATGATGCATTAAAATGTTAACAATTTCTTTACAACTTGTATAATTATGTTCTGTGGAAAATACTGCTACTGTTGTGTCTGTGTAAGATATACTGTGCAAATTTTAAGAAATAGATTTTAAAATATGGTCCAAACTCAGACTAAAAAAGGCAAGGCAATATTTATCTAGCACATTGTCAGAGTTCATTTACAAAGATAAACAAAGCATAAGTTACATAAAAAACAGATTTAATGTTTAATTTGATAGTAACATAAAATAGCAAGCATCATAAAAATTATAAAATTTAATTAGAATGAAAGTTACCGAAATATAGGATGTTGATATGCAAAGTACTTACGCTTTTTACGGTCTCTTTGATAAAAGCTTTTCTGTCAGTCAAATCAAAGTCAGGATACAAGTCATAAACCTAAAAAGAAACAAAAATGTATAATTACAATGCAATTTGCTAACACAATACTGACATCAGTCCCAATGCATTTATAAATAAGAAACTTACTTGTTGGCAAATCTGCTTCATTGTCACTTCCTCCAGGTTTGCATTTTTAAGGAGGTCTTTGACTGCTCCTTCTAATTGTTCATTGGTTGGGGGTCTTTTAATCATCTTGATTAGTGGCACATCATCATCTGAGCTTTCACTCTTTACTGTATTAAAACAAACACATTGTGCAATGAAGCTGCATTGTACTAAAGTACACAGAACTTCAAACATCTAAAACGTCAGGATTCAATTTCCCAGAGATGATGATTAATACAATTTCCTGTTTATACCCCCCGTTAATTTACCATAATGACAGTTTAAATAAAGCAAGTAGAATATGTTTGTGCTGTGAGCGGTTCAACAGGAGGTGGGTGCTTTTAAAAATGGGCTACAGCCCTTTTCATTCTAGGAGGGGTTGTTCCAGTAGTAAGAAATGCTAATGCTAATGCTAATGCGGGCTGTCACTCAAGACTAATTTATCTGAAGATCATTGCTTAATAGTGGTCTAACATATCAATCAACATATTAATCAATCTGCATCTGTGCTTTGAGCAAGATAGTGCATGACGCATGAAAATCAAGGTGTTCATAAGTTTTTACTTAGCTTCACTGTGGGCAATGTTTTTACTGAGAAGTTGTTTTTTTGTTTACACATGTTTAGATTATAATCGGTTTGCATGTGAGAGTTCATGGAAATGTAGCAGATTGTGTGACATGTCATCACTGCATTCCCCAGTATTTAACAGATTTGCATTGCAGCTCATTTTAAGGTGTCGAAAATGATAATCACTGAGCAGAATAAGCCAAACAAGGTTCCTCATGAAAACAAGACCAACCAGACCAATCAACATACTGTAATCTTATTCTGCTCCTGTCTTCCCTACACTGCTGCTAAATTCACATGTTACCTGTTTGCATTAAGTCATGCTTTGGAGGACATGCTTACACAGGCATGAGGGCCTTAGGAATCAAAAACATTTACATGCAAAAACTAATTAGACAGAAAACAGTTGGAATAAGTGACTTTTACTTCAATTGCAAATATGAATAATAAACACAATGTATATTACAGCTGGACCATTGTTGCAGTATTATATTTTGTTCGTTCTCAGATGTCTGTAGATCAGTTTTTGCCTGTAAATAACATTTGTGGGGTTTAAACTGTGGGGTTTAAACTGTGGGGTTAATCAGTGCTAATCTGTGGAAAGGGAAGACATGTATTAGGATAGGTTATGTTTGCATTACTGGGTACGTGGTATACACAGATCAGATCTCTCTCATTCTGACTGTGTGTTCTGACCATCACAGTGTGTTCTTTCTATCACAGTGAGCATTTGTGCAACAGAGACCGTTTTTACTCCCTGTGGGCATCAACGACTCTTGGGTGCCGATGACCCTGTTCCAAATTCAGCAGCTGTCCTTCCTTGGATCACCTTTCGTAGGTGCCACCGCTAATGGCCTGAAACACTCCTGCTGTTTTGTAGATGCTCTGACTCTGACCATCTCCTTGTCAAGGTGGATCAGAATCTTATGCTAGCTTATTTTTTCACACCTCAACTTCAAGAACTGACTGATCCCTTCCTGTCTAATATATCACACTCCTAGACGGGGGCCAGTATAATGAAATAACTAGTGTCAATGTTGTTCACTTTACCCGTCAGAGGCTTCTTAACCTGGGTCACCTTAACCAATGTATGAAACATCACAATTTAAGTCAAATGACCAAACACTGTAAAGGTTTCTGATACAATAAAAGTATGTAACAGTATCTGCCAAGATCCAACCCTGGTATCTCGAAGATTTAAAATGTACCAGATAAACATGACGTGGATTGTAAAAAAACAAAAAACAAAAAAAAAACCAGGCCATTCAGAACAGATTAAAGCCAAAAGAACAAAAACAAACATAATTAGAGCCCTTCATCTTACACTGTACTGTTACAGACAGCCAAATACATCATCATAAAACCTGTTTTCAACGTACCTTTGCATTTGCTTGCAGTATTCTTTCTCTTGTTGCTGCTACTGTCTGCTTTCTTAGTTTTAGGAAGAGGCCTGGCAGGCACTTTCTTCTTGGGATCTGGTTTCTTTTCAGTCTTGGAATACAAGAATTAAAATTCCCTATGAACACAGGCATCCCAAACCCAAGTATGGTCTTAATTCTTGATGAAGAAACACAGAGACACTGACCTTTTTAAAAGCAGCATCTTCAGCAGAGTCCTCATCATCTGATATAGACTGGTCAGATGTGTCTTCAGACTTCTTTGCTGCCTTCTTGGGGGTGGATTTCTTTTTACCACTGGGTTTCTTGGCCTTTGATTTAGAGGTCTGATTCAATGTATAATTTAAAAAAGCAAAGCATAATAAAGAATTAATACTGACACACTGACAATTCAAGAACAAGTAAACTAGCATGATAAAACAACATACAATAAAACATTGTCCTATTGGAACCCTCATAGCAAAAAAAAAAAAAACAACCAAAACAACAACAATGCTATGGAAAAGACTAGTTTAGAAATATTTATAGCGATACAGGAAGGTACTTCGTTTTTCAGAACTAGGGTGCATTAAATGCATCAGCACGAACAGATAATAAAATTAAAGTGAACTCCTTCAGTCAAAATGACATCACCTCCTGGCTATGCAAGAGCTGACCATGTGCAAAACCTTATATAAAAATAATCATTCTATTGGCGGAAAACATGCCATGTAGCTTCACATTCACCATCAAGCCCTCACACACGCTAATGCAATATTTTTTTCTTTTTTTGTGTGTGAACGTTTGATTACTTGAGCCTAATATAAAGGATCATGACGGGATGATTCAATGACCTGTTTAGAATTAGAATTGTCCAACTAATCAGAACTATATGTCTCCAATTATTAAATCTATGGCTGCAACAACGAATCGATTAAATCGCTAAAAAACAATTACTAAAAGATTTGGCAACAAATTTCATAATCTATTGCAGAGCCATTTGATTATTTAAAAAAAATTAAAACTTTAGTTGTGAACACACACTGTCTCTCTCTTGCGCACTGAAATCCATGCAACCCAAGTCATCCAAGGTGTGGGAGCATTTCACAATAAATAAACAGATATAAAATATGATGAGGAGGAAGGGAGGGTAAGGGTACAGCAGGGTAAGTGAAAAACTTAATGTTTACTCGTTGTGACAAGTTAGCGTTAGCTGGTTAATAACTGCTTTAAGTAGTAGAGGAGAGGTGCTATAGCTACTTCTAGTTATAGCATTGCAAGACTAAAGACACGTTTTTATCCATTCGCCTTTTTTGGACCATTCATTTTTCAATCCGTTATCATGTATTTACACTGCAAAAAAGCTTTTCTTACTTAGTAATTTTGTTTCTTTTCCAAATATCTAAAACATCTTAAATCAAGATAACTAGACCAGAAAAATGTCATGAGAAAATTAAGTGATGCATACAACTTCTGACTGAGATTATATCTCTAAGATTATTTTTTTTTTTACCCCATTGGCAGATAATTTTGCTTGTTTTAAGCAAACAATCACTTACGTTTTTTCAAAAAACAAGACGCAATTTCATATGCTAGTTCATGGATCTTGTAAATGTATTTTGATTTAAGATTTCTTTAGATATATGGATTGAAAGCATTTTTTTTGCAGTGTATATTTTGTGCTTTGTCCCATATAGGTTATTATTGACAAATATATTTGTGTGTGTTGTACTTTTTAATTTAATTTTAAAGTTAATCTTAAGCCGTGTTTAAATGTGGTGTATAATTAAACTATATTATTATAAAAGCTCAAGGAGCAACATGTTTGTGCACTTTCTAAAGATTTTAGTTCTGTTTTGAATAAAGGGTTGGAAATGAATTCTTTTCTTGTTTTTTTATTCGATTCATCTGAAAAATAACTGACAGATTAATTGATTATTAAAATAATCGTTAGTTGCATTTTCCGACAGTTCTGCATTGCAAAACTCATCATCATAACACTGGGTTTATGCTGCTGGAAATATACAAAAGAAGGAGACAGTGAAGAGCCTTCAAAATGTGGCAACATTTCACAAAGAAACATACAATACAATATTTCCCCAACGATAAGACGCGGCTTATACATCAATTTTACAAACCTGGTCTTGGGTGCGGCTTGGTTAAATGGGGCGGCCTAAAAACATGAACACTCGCTAAAAATATATTTCAGTGCACAAGAAGATGACACCCCCATGATATCGGTAAGTTCACAATTTTATACATTTAATTGTTCAAACTGAACTACTGTACAATGTCACTACAGGGGCCAAATTAGATGCTTTTTCTTCAAATCTGTAAATTCAGTAACACTGTGGCTAACAACATGGGGCCGCTAATTGTAAACATAAACAAACATTTTCTGCAGCTTATAGAATGGGGCAGCCTATAATGTGGCCCATCATTGGGGAAACAATCTCTCACAAAAGTGAGTACACCTCTCACATTTTTGTAAATATTTTATCTTGTCATGGGACAACACTCATGATATGACACTTTCATACAAAGTAGTCAGTGTACAGCTTGTATCAGTGTAACTTAGCTGTTCCCTCAAAATAACTTAACACACAGTCATTAATGTTTAAACCCTGCAGCTATTGGTCTGCACAGCTGTCTTCCCAGAGTGAAGCCCCTTCTAAAGACAAGAAAGCCCACAAACAGTTTCCTGAACACAAGCAGACTAAGGACATGGATACAGAGTACTTACCTCTTCATCCTCGCTGCTGTCTGGAATGTCATCAATGTCCTCCTCCTCCTCTGAGTTACTTTCATCAACCTCATGTTTTCGACTGTCTGATGTTTCTGCATCTTTATTTTTCTTTTGACCTTCGTCTTCATCTGCATCATCCTCATCATCACTACTTGAATCAGTCACGATTGCTCTGGACTTTCCACTTTCTGGTTGTTGTTTCTTGCTCTTTGCCAAACTTTTTTCTCGTTTTGCATCCTTCATAATTTTCTTCTTTCTTTTCTTTTTCAAGATTACTGGCTGAGCAGAAATGACAAATCTTACAAATGTTTGTTTCCTTATATTCCAGTTATTTAAAGCTCTTGCTTCATAAATATTTACTTGAAGGAGAGGAAATTCCTGTTTTGCAGCTCACCTTTCCTGAGTTTGTGGGGTTTGCGAGAAACTGCATGATCCTGTCAACCAGAACAGCTTGATTTCCGCTCCTCTCAAGATCCAGAATTTGGCACATGGTCTTCAGTTGTGCTTTGGGGAGCCTACAAGACAGTCACTCATTAACAAATAGTTAGACAAAACTCAAATGTTGGTTTCTAAAATGTATTAGTGAATAAAATAAGCCATTTCAGGTCATACATTAATAATAATTTTCCTATAATGTATATATGCACAAATACATAGTTAACAAAACACCAAGAAGAGATCTGCTACCTTGTCATCTTCAACTTCTTTTTGTTGTAAGGGTCACTGTCGATCTCAAATTCAAATCCATTAAATAATCGAAGATTCTTCCGCAATGAAGATACCTGTTAAAACATATTGAAACAACTGGTAAAACCTACAGGAGATACGTAATTATTGATGTGTTAGAGTCATGTTTAGGCATTGTTGCCTCAATTATTATATATATTTCCCCACATAAAATGCTTACAGCTCCTGGGCGATCGTACAGAATCTTGTGAAGAGGTTTCAACAGTGGGGCTTTAAGTCTTCCAATTGCATGATTGACACGGGCAATGTCTCCCAGTTTGTCCCCTTTACCTATACTTTCAATTTTCGGCTTTTCTTTTGGTTTAGCCACCTGCATGTCAAGTCTTTGGACTGTTTTCTTCTCTCGTTTTCCTTCAATGATTTCCCCTTGGTCTACAGGCAGGAAAAAGCAAAAACAGTGAACTCAGGGTAAACTCATTTCCATGAGTCATTCTGAAAGAGAAAATATTAAGTTAACTATAGAGAATGTTGAAGCACATACGTATTCTGCTTTTGGATTTATGTTTCCCTGCTTCATCTTGCTCTTCTTTATTTGAGACATCATTCATCTCTTCTTGTGATTCCATTGCAACTTCCATAAAGTCTATTGGGTTCACCTTTTGCGTTTCTACAGTGGGACATAAAACCAAAGAACATATAATGGATTCATTTACACTTATTATTGGCCCATATTTGGCATTTGTTTCACACACATAGCTAACCTCGAAGCTCAAAACCACCAAGTCACGTTTTCAAATTCAGCACTGTGCGGTGTAAGAGCACGGCTACAGTCTCTAAGGTGGTGGAACTCCATCCAATGCAGGTGGAGTAGTATTTGTGACTTCACTTCACACATGCTGCTGTGGCTAACATGATTGAATAACAGTCCGTTTACTGTTTTTGAGCAAATGCTGAAGTTTGAAACAAAACAGCAACCATGGATCGCGCGTGATTACATCACTAAAACGTAGAAATCATGAATTTTCAGAAAAGAGGAGATGCAAAACTGAAATTTCATCTCCTTTAAGTGACTGTTTTTAAAAGTACGGATATAAACAACTGGAATATAATGGAGAAGGGCACAAACATTTAATGGTTGAGCTAAATGCAGCAAGTTACACATAACTTAAGTATACAGCCTCTTAAAATATTTTTAAGGTGCGTGCTATCAGAATTCGTAATTGCGACCCCTGATACTAAATAAGTCTGCCTTTTAAACTTTTTTGTTTTTTGCGTCTGTCTGTACCAGCTAGCTTTAGCGTTAGCCGCCGCCTGCCCCCGAGTTCAAACTAATTTGGCGCGAGGAGCGGGTACACACTCAGCTAAGCTTGCTAACTAACGGAGGCGCAGGTTGCCTCACTGAGGCCAAGAATAGCGTTGACCAAAGTCTAATGAATATGTTTTCAGAATGAAGTGTGAAACCCGAATATTTACCACCTCAATACGAACCCAGGCTCCGGTTCAAAGCATCAGTGACAGATACCGCTAGCGCAGCTAACCGAGCTAAGCGGCTAACCAACGGTCCCGCCCACAAAACCAACCAAAACAAACGCCGCGTTTACGCCACAGACCGGGAGAAAACACGCCGCCACGACACGCACGAGAAAACAACGGGCATGTGGAAGAAAATAACAAACACAATCACGGACAATAGGGAAAACAGCACGCGTGAATGTGTTTAAAAAGCACTTACAAGATTCAGTGTCCCCTCGCTGCGTGATAACACTCCGATAAACTCCGCAACATGGCGTTTGAAAAGTGTGGGCGTGCAGTCACGTGACCCGGACAGGGGGCGCGCGCTCTCTTACGAACGAGAAGAGAGAGAGAGAGAAAGACTTAGAATCAGTGTTATTATAATTAAAATATCAATTAATAATCTGGTGCATTTGTAAAAAATAAAAAAGAGATAAAATATAAACTACAAAAACAAAATATAACTATACATATACTGTAAAACAAAAGGGAGATATAAAGAAAGGAATTATATACATACACTGATGGATCAAAGATGAACAATGTGGCAATACAATGAGGGGACGCAGAGGTCCTGCTAACATGTTACCATGACGCTGAGAGGAGCCCTGCTCGTCCCGTTCTATCCTCAGGACATGCTAATGTTAGAGAGGCCTTTAGTTGCTTAGTGTTCCCCAACTTTCATTTCTAATTGGTCTTATCCAATGTTTAAAGCCTCTTTGAAACAAGTTCTCCCTTGTCACATTGATGTTGAAAGACGTTGATCTGGCAACTTTTTCTTCAAGTGATTTCAGGATGTCTGATAAGCTATACAACCATGTATAAAATATCATAAAAAACATATTTATAACTCAGCTTTCTTAATTTCCTTAAACAGGTACCTGGATTCTGAAGGGTTCGGGGAGGTGTGGAGGTAAGACACACCAAACGTGAGTCTCGAACCCGGGACGCCTGGGCGTCACAGAGAGTCGTATCTTACTGAGCTACTT
>JBBIGC010158141.1:0-17032 GCA_037576955.1 Lepidarchus adonis
ATAAAAAATATACTAAAAACCTGGATTATTCTGGTTAGTCACATTGCACTGCTATTATTTTGAACAATACTGTACATTGTACTGTTTGATATAAAATGAGCTGAACTGAGTGTATCAGTGGCAGGAAATCTGCCCTAGATAATTTGAGAAATATATTTCTAGCTGTGGCTGTTTTTCTTAGAGTGACGTTAATCAGGAAGAATGGGGAAAGTTTTGGCATCGGTGTTATTGGTGGACGTGGCATGGGACGTCGTCTGAGCAATGGAGAAATGAGAAGGGGCATCTTCATAAAACATATTGCTGAGGATAGTCCTGCAGCACGGGACCGCACACTCAAACCAGGAGACCGAATTCTACAGGTTACCTAACTTTACTACCCTAACACATTTTGTGGTCATATAAGGCACTGTAACCCTGCTGTATTTTAATCAGGAATTTTGCAAGGGTCAGTTTATCAAGTATGTTTCTGAAGCTGAGAAAGTTTTTAGTCTGTTTAAGCAATAGGTTGTGAAGGAGAAAAACCCTTTTTATCATACTGTTCAGGAGGCTAAAATACAATATGAACAACCCCAACCCTATTACACACATCCACCACATTGCGATTATTATTTTTACCATATTTGAGCAAGCAAACATTAAAGTCTCCTAAAGTCTCATCTTTAAAGTCTCCAGATTCCAGATTTTCAAGCTAGGATAAAAACAAGACGCAGCTGTTGGTGTGAACGTACATACCTCGTTATTCAGAAATAAAATTAAATTTGATCTGCATAGAAAGCATGTTATGAAACGAAAGCTCTACAAATGGAATATTAGAGTTAGACTATACTTTCTCAAAGTATATAAAGACAAAGGCCAAGGGTCTCAATTACGAACAAATCTGGACCGTACACCTCTTTTTACGCTAACATTGCAATCTTTAGAAACAAACTTGCAGAATGTGTATATACAGTGGCGGACATAATTATTTGACCCTTCACTGATTTTGTAAGTTTCAGTGCATTAAGTTTAATGGAGTGGCCTAGCCAGTCTCCGGACCTTAATCCCATAGAAAACCTATGGAGGGAGCTGAAGTTTCAAGTTGCCAAGTGACAGCCTCGAAACGTTAATGATTTAGAACTGATATGCAAAGAAGAAGGGACCAGAATTTCTCCTGCTATGGGCGCAATTTGCTCATTGACTAAAAGAAACATCTGACCTCTGTACTTGCCTTCAAGGGTTTTGCCACCAAGTATTGTCTTGATTTCCTAGGGGATGAAATACTTCACTCAAATTATTTTATATAATGTGATTTTCTCGATTTTCCTTTTGATATTCTATCTCTCGCTGTTAAAATAAACCTACCATTAAAACAATAGACTCTATATTTCAAGCGTACAAAATCAGCAAGGGGAAAAATAATGATTTCCTTTGCTGTAGGTTCGCAAAATCTGACCCATGCGTACAAACCTTTTGGTGCAAAAATGTGAGGGGCATCAGTACATGAAAATTCCTTGTACTAGTGAGTCATTCCATGTACATTTAATTTCAATTATTCAGTCGCATATTTATAATAGTGAATAAATATATAAGTAAATTATATAATCTGATGATGGCCTGGGTGAACAGTGTGATGGCTTCTTGATAAAGTAATAAAACATTGTGCAATGTCTACCTGTTCATTGTTCATGTATTAAATAATTTATCTTGTAAAATGAGGATGACAGTGGCCACCCTCTCACACGCTGGATCCTTTTGTCACCTTTTCAAATAATTTTAACGATCCTTGTGGGCCCATGAGCTTAAATATGCATTAGGTGATTTTCCTTTGCCGTGTTTGGTTGAATAAGGGCGAAGAAAGTTTGCGGCAATTCCAACGTGCGAACAACACCAGGTAGAGTGTGACTTATAAAGTGTATATTACTTGCAGGTTTTCTTTTCATTTTCGTCTTTTGGGTGCACATATACTTTTAGAATGAGTTAAAAGTTTGCTAAATGAGACCATAGGCCTTTTCAAAAGTACTTTGGCCAGAGTAACAGTAGACATGCGTCTAGGCTTAAGAGAACTGTTCCGTAGAACTGAATCCCATAGCAACTGTAAAGCATGGTGGCGAATATATCTATTGTTTAGGGTTCATTGATTCAATTATAACTTCTGCGTCATATAAAATATTTTCAGAGAGGTTTATGTTTAAATGGAGAGAGGTGTTTTTGAACAAAATTAAAATTTTGGGGATTTGACCAGGGCAGGACCATCAAAACCCTCAAGGTCCTAAATTTTGCATGGAAGATTAGTCAAAAAATGTTACTGGTGGACAATTAGGCAAAACGCCTACAAGAAGTTATCTCTGCTAAAAATAATGGAAGACTAAGGGTGTACTTACTTACTCCACAGTAGAATATATAACATTTTATCTTATTGTCAAAAAAGTCTAAAAGTAAAATTTTCTTGTAGTTTCATTCCGTTTCTTTCAGGGAAAATATATCAACCTTTAGGCACTAAATAAAAATGCGTAAAATGTTTATTTGTTCAAAGAAATACCAGTTCATGTGTGTTGTACTTATTTTAATCACACGACTTTAAACTGATATTTTCTTCGATTTAACCATTTTACTCATTCCTGCTCTTCTTTCATATAAACTTCTAGTATTACTCAGGATCTTAAAAGTTTTTTGTTAACTTTAGCAGTGTTCCCCAATTCCAATGCGGATGGGCCATTGTCTAGCAGTTTGGTGATTCTCCTACTCAAACACAACTGTTTCAAATCACATGTAAATTCAATGGTTTAGTGAGTGTGTTTGTGGACAATCAGTCCTCAACAGATACTATATGATCATTTCCCAGACAATTAAGCCGAATCATGGACTAAATTTAGTATGGTTTGAGAATGACCAGTGAAAATTGTAGTATAGGCTGCTGACTTACTTTTCTGAGAATGGATAATTGTGTGTTAGGTTGGCGGTGTGGATGTGAGCGATTTTACGCATGAAGAAGTTGTGGAGGCAATTCGCAGGGCTGGAGACAAAGTTAAACTACTAGTGCAGAATCCTCAGGTAACACACACACACACACATACATACAGCAGGTAAAATAACAATTGAACACATCACCAATTTGCTATACACCTTTAGAAAAGTGCTATTGACATGGAATTGTCGTGAGAGGTCGGTAACAACCCATCCAATTCACACATGCAGAAAAATCAAATGTCCATACATTAAGTTATGCATAATAAAATTGAATGACACATGAAGAAAGGAAGGTGCAAAAAGTCATGGAAAATAATGACACCTGCTGAAATCAGTAATTAAAAAGCAATCCTGCCACTTAGTGAAAATTAATATCAGCTGGCTCAGTCCCAACTAATGGCCCATAAAAAGGTGTTTCATTGCCAAGGTGCCACACAAGAAACATAGTATGATGGGTAAAACCAAAGGGCCCTCTCATGACCTTCACCACCATATTGTTGCAGAATATGTCTAAACTATTGAAGGTTCAAGTAAACCCTGTTGGGGCCATCATCTGGAAGTGGAAAGAACATAATTTCAACATACTGGCCACGGCCAGGTGCATCCCACAAGATTTCAGACAGAAGATTAAAAAATGTATCAGAAAAGTTTTCCAAGAGCCAAGGACCAGTTGTGGACATCTAGAATTAGCAGGTACAAATGTTTAAAAGAAAACAATAAGTAATGCACTCAACTGCCATGGCCTGTATGCACGCTCATGACACAAGACTCCATTGAAAAAGCTTGTGGATGCACATTTAAAGTTTGCTGACCAACATTCAGACAAGGCTATGAAATACTGGGAGAATATTTATAGTCAGATGAGACCAAAACTGAACACTTTGGATGCCAAAAAACACACTATGTTTGGAGGTCAAATGGCATCACTGTTTTTTCAACGCTTCATATAATTGAAGGAAGGATGAATGGAAAAATGTAAATGTGACATTCTTTATAAAAATCCTCTGCCATCTACCTGGATGATGAAGATAAAACAAGTGTTTATGGCTCTGTATTTACACAATGACAATAAAATTTATTCTAATCTAATCTAAATTAAATATGCTAAATGTTTTTAATGTTTGGCCAAATCTCAAAGTAGATATCACCACAAAACCATTTTAAATAATTACAGTATAGTATTTATCATGTGTTAATTTTGCATAAAACATCTAAACATACAATAAATAAATTTTCTTGATTTGTCATCAGTATGGACAGATGTGCTGAAGTCTTCACAGTACACATATGCAGTTATATAAATACAACTAGAGTATTTTCAGTTGTTTTTGCAATTCTTTAACACAGGCTTCAGATTCTGTTGTCAGGCACGAAGAACATTTACCCCAAACCAACCATCAGAATCAGACGGTATGTGATTTCTCTATTATTTATTTTTGTGTGATAATCTTGCAGAGCCAGACATGATCTCATAACGATAATGCACATCTGGGAACAACCTGTTGATTGTAGAGAAATTAACACACAAAAGAATACGCCCGATATAAACACGCCCCAATTTAATCTGTTCCACTATGAATACAATTAACACAAATAAAACATGCAAACTACCAAATTGTTTTCATTAGATAACAGAACAGAAGTATTTCCTGGCCAGAGGTAATATTTTTTGTGTTCTCTGCACATGTATATGCGTAATTGGAATTTTGTTGTTTTTTTAGGAATTTTTCCCTCTGTCCTGTTGAGTGTTATCACCTCTGATCACACTTTAATTTTTGTATGGGTTCAGAAATCATTTAACACTCATGTTGGG
Source organism: Lepidarchus adonis (assembly GCA_037576955.1). Lineage (NCBI taxonomy): Eukaryota > Metazoa > Chordata > Actinopteri > Characiformes > Lepidarchidae > Lepidarchus > Lepidarchus adonis. The sequence goes on from JBBIGC010158141.1 coordinate 4,760, forward strand.
GGTGGGTGTGGCCTAATGATTGGAGAAGAGATTCAATACCCGGGATTGGAAAATGTGAGTGGGATGAGTGAGTAGAAAGTGCATTTCCCTCCCAAATCGATGGCTAAAGTTCCTCTGGCCACATAATCTTCACTTTTCCCTACACACCCTAATAAGTCTACACTCCCACTCACATTTAGCCCCAAAAACTGTAATGGTTTTCCCCACATGTCATGAGAACATGTCTAACGCTGCAAGGCTGCCTATGTGTACATACTGTAAAGTGATGTGCAGTTAAATCAGAATGCTATTTTCCTCCCTATAGAATTGTGAAAATCAAAGTCTACTTGTACGCCTCTCCCCAGCCAACCCTTTCACCCCCGTCCCATTTAAGGTTTGTTGTTAGTCATGTCTCCTAATGTACAGACATTACCATAATAGCATAATTACAGTATAGAGTATGAAATAAACACTCACTATGCAGATTATTTGGAGCACAATTGTACTTCCACTCACTGACCACTTTATTATTTCAATTATTGTAGTGTGTACAATGTAAAAATGTATACAATGTTCTCTGTTCAGTGGCCAAAGTCTACCCCAGCTATTTCTTCTGACCAGAGGACTACTGTTGGATACTATTTAGGTGGTGAATCATATATCTTTACACATGCCAGTGCTAAGTTTCAATGGTGGTCTATTAAAGAGATGGGAATTGGTCTGAAACTTACTTCAGTTATTTTGGGCAGCTTGCTATTCACTGAAATCAGGTGGATGATGGATGCATGACAAAAACTGTGTAATATAGGTCATTTGGGAGGATCTTCTGTTGCATGTGAAGGCCATTGGGGGCAGTGGTGGCTTAGTGCCCCTGGGATCAGAAGATTCCAGGTTCAAGTCTCAGCCTGGGCACCACTGAGGTACCCTAGAGCAGAGGTCCCCAACCTTTTTCGCGCCACGGACCAGTTTAATGTCAGACAATATTTTTGCGGACCAGTATTTAAGGTGTTGCGGATAAAAACAACAAAATAAAATTATTTTGACCCACACAAAAACTGTGGTATTTTGTAAATATAATAATAAACATGAATCCACTGTGTAATTATGTAACTTTATTAGCAGCGTCTTTCTGAAATGCGCTAACAACAATCAGAGTAACGTCCTCCTCTGCCCCTCACGCACTCTGGTCGCTATGGTAACGTGTAAACGTTCCTTTCAGAATAAGGTTTCAGTGCTGTTGTGGTAATTTCAGGGTTTTCTGCCATTACTTTCATCCAGAATACCGGCAAAGTTTAGTCTCAATCATACTTAGATGCTATGGATTGAGATTGTAATTTTTTTTTTTAAAGTTGAATTTTTTGTACGGCCCGGTACTGGCCCGCGGCCCGGTTCGAAATGCTCTACGGCCCGGTAGAGGTCCCGGTGGTTGGGGACCACTGATCTAGAGCAAGGTATCGTCCCCACTTCGCTGCTCCCCAGGCGCTGCTGTTGATGGCTGCCTGCTGCTCCACGCGATGGGTTAAATACAGAGGTCACATTTCATTGATGTGCACTGTGTGTTGTGGTTAAATTAATCTGCTGCGTGATTTTGCTTAGTTCCATTTTGGTAGCTTGTTTAAATGCGTAACTAAACCATGAGATGTAGACAGCTATTGTATGTTCTAATAAAATGGAAACTAAATGTTATCATACAAGAAATACTAACAAAATTTAAATAGTGACATTATGTGTGTTTTACTAGCTTACAGGTAACAAGCTGTTAAAGAAGTCTTCTCACCCGGTCCCGCCTCCCCTCAGGCTCCCCTCAATGCCTGCTGTATTGGTAACAGATGGAGTGACAACTAAGAATGTTCCAGAAAGGCTTAGAAAACCCCCAGAGACTATGCAGCACAGTGAACAGCAACAATCCTCATACTGGAGTATGTGTGTGTGTAGCAGTGTTAAAACCCTGAGGTCAAAGTGTTCATAACTTGTGCTCACTGTCAGTGTCAAGGTTGTGTCAACAGTTGTGACCATAAGTTTACATACCCTGACAGAATTTATGATTTCTTGGCCATTTGTCAGAGAATATGAATAATAACACAAACACTTTCATTCACTCATGGTTAGTGTTTGGCAGAAGCAATTTATTGTAAACTGTGTTTACTCTAAATCATAATTACAACACAAACTATCCAGATGACCCTGATCAAAGTTTACATACCCTGGTGATTTGGCCCGATAACATGAACACAACTTGACACAAACAGGTTTGAATGGATATTAAAGGAACCTTTTTCATCTGTGATCTGTTTGTTTGTAATTAGTGGGTGAGTATAAAAGGTCAATGAGTTTCTGTACTCCTGACAGACCCTTGCATCCAGTGCTGCACTGACGTTTTTTGGATTCTAAGTCATGGGGAAAACAAAATAATTGTCAAAGGATCTGTGAGAAAAGGAAGTTGAACTCTATAAAACAAAAAGGGATATAAGAAACTATCAAAAGAATTGGGAATGCTAATCAGCAGTGTTCAAACTCTTATTAAGAAGTGGAAAATTAGAGGTCAGGTAGACCAACTAAAATTTCAGTCACAACTACCAGGAAAATGTTTGGGATGCAAATAAAAACCCATAAACTGAACTGAAATATGTGGTGTGGCTGTTTCTTTCAAGATGCGCAATAAGGAGGGACTTGAAGAAAGATGGGCTGCATGGTCAAGTTGCCAGAAGAAAGCCATTACTATGCAAATGCAGCAAAGTATCTCACAATATGCCAATCACCACAGAGACAAACCTCAAACCTTCTGGCACAAAGTCATTTGAAGTAATGAGAATAAAATAGAACTTTTTGACCACAAATGCTACATTTGGAGAGGAGTCAAAAAGGCCTATGATGAAAGCTACACCATACCTACTGTGAAACACGGTGGTGGATCACTGATGTTTTGAGGATGTGTGAGCTACAGAGGCAAATGACAAGATGAATGCAATAAGTAATCAAAAAATACAGGAGAAACATTTGCACTCATCAGACCAGAAGCTGCACATGGGACATACTTGGACATTCCAACATGACAATGATCCAAAACACAAGGCCAAGTTGACCTGTCGTTGGCTACAGCAAAATAAAGAGAAGGTTCTGGAGTGGCCATCTCAGTCTCCTGACCTCAATATCACTGAGCCACTCTGAGGAGATCCTCAGACCTGCACTTCATGCAAGAGCCCAAAAACGTACAGGAACTGGAGGCTTTTTGCAGCAAGAATGAGCAGCTTTACCATCTGAGAAGATAAAGAGCCTCATCCACAACTACCACTAAAGACTTCAAACTGTCATTGAAGTTAAAGGGGCAATATGCAGTATTAAAAACTGTGGTGTGTAAACTTTTGTTCAGGGTCATTTGGGTAGTTTGTGTTGTGATTATGATTTAAACAGTAAACACAGTTGACGGATAATAAATGGCTTCAGCCAAACACTAATCATTAGTAAAAGAAAAGTTTTTGTGTTATCATTCATGTTCTCTGAAAATGGTTAAGAAATCATAAATTCTGTCAGGGTATGTAAACTGAGCACAATTGTATGTATAATATCATGAATTGGTATAGGCCTGCAAACTCATTCCCATAATAAATATAGATTGTAATAGATTATTAAGACAATTATGAAAACACCATTTTCAAAACTCACACTTATTGACACAATCAGATGGCAATATCAGAGAAGAATTGCTGCAAGGCAAGTCATATAAATTGCATAACTCTTCATCCACTCGGCTCTAATCCATTAGCCTATTAGCCTAACATATGTCAAATAGGCTCGTTTATGTGTTTTCAAGTGAAAACAAAAGGTCACGTCTCATTTATTTATCTAAAGACATACAATAATTCTTCTATTGTATCCATTTTTAATTGTTTTAGACTTACTGTACAAAATAATGTTTAACAGGAAACTACAATGCTCTAAATGTGAGTGGCCCATCTTGATCTACCATATCACACTGCTACTTAAACATTTTACTTCGTATTAACATGTGAAAAATGAAACAATGAGATGTGTTTCAGGCACCAAGTAAGTAGCAGAGATGCATAGTATGCTCATTTATTTCTTCATAACACACAAATTATGGCTTGAATATTTTAACTAGATCCTACAAAGGCAAAGCAAAGTCACCAACATGCCTCTTGTACTGTGCCCATGTTCCACATTAATATCACAGTGAGTGCAGACTAGCTAGACAAAATGTACATTTCAAAATGTATGCTCTCACACAGACATGTGCCTTGGGCCAACTGTTTTTAGGGAAAACAGTGAGTAGACCCCTCCCATTTTTTGTAAATATTTTCATGACTCTGTATGTACAATGTAAAGTGTACAGCTTGTATAACAGTGTAAATTCGCTGTCCCCTCAAAATAACTTAAAACACCGTCATTGATGTCTAAACGTAGCCATTTCCCCTCCCTGGTGTCATGTGACTTGTTAGTGTTACAAGGTCTTAGTTGTGATTGAGGAGCAGGTGTGTTAAATTAGGTGTTATTGCTCTCACAACCTCTCATACTGGTCAATGGAAGTTCAATATGGCACCTCATGGCAACAAGCTCTTTAAAAGGATTTTTAAAAAGGATTTTTGCTCTACATAAAGATGGCCTAGGCTATAAGAAGATTGCCAACACCTGAAAGTGAGCTAAAGCACAGTGACCATACAGCGGTTTAAGAGGACAGGTTCCACTCAGAACAGGCCTCACCATGGTCGACTAAAGGAGTTGAGTGCACATGCTCAGTGTCATATTCAGAGGTTTTTTAGGACTTTTAAAAATATGAGTGTTGCCAGCATTGCTGCAGAGGCTGTAGGGGTGGGGGGTAGCCTGTCAGTGCCCCTACCATATGCTGCACACTGCATCAAATTGATCTGCATGGCTATCATCCCAGAAGGAAGCCTGATACACAAGAAAGCTCACAAACAGTTTACTGAAGACAAGCTGAGTAAGGACATGGATTACTGGAATCAAGTCCTGTGGCCTGATGAGACCAAGATAAACTTATTTGGTTCAGATGGTGTCAAGCATGTGTGGCAGCAACCAGGAGAACAGTACAAAGACAAGTGTGTCTTGCCTGCAGTCAAGCATGGTGGGAGTGTCATGGTTTGGGACTGCATGAGTGCTGCTGGCACTGTGGAGCTACAGTTCATAGAGGGAACCGTGAACGCCAACATGTACTGTGACTTACTGAAGCAGAGCCTGATCCCCTCCCTTCAGAAACTGGGCCGCAGGGCAGTATTCCAACATGATAACGACCCCAAACACGTCCAAGACGACCACTGCCTTACTAAAGAAACTGAGGGTAAAGGTGCTGGATTGGCCATCTGTGGGGCATCCTCAAACAGAAGGTGCAGGAGCAAAAGGTCTCTAATATTCACCAGCTCTGTTGAGTAGATTCCAGTGCAACCTGTGAAGCTCTAGTGAACTACATGCCCAAGAGAGTTAAGGCAGTGCTGGAAAATAATGGTGGCTGCACAAAATATTAACACTTTGGACATTTTCACTTAGGGGTGTACTCACTTTTGTTGCCAGTGGTTTAGACATTACTGGCTGTGTGTTGAGTTATTTTGAGGGGACAGCAAATTTACACTGTTATACAAGCTGTACACTGACTATGTTATCAAAGTGTCATATCTGCAGTGTTGTTCCATGAAAAGATATAATAAAATATTTACAAAAATGTGAGGGGTGTAAAATATATTTCCTAAACTTAAGTTTCGGTCTGGGTCTAAATAAAATTTGCTAGATTATTCAGTAATCAGTGTGGCCAAAAAAAAATTTCAAAATTTTTCAAAAAATCAGGCCAGTCAATTACATTTCAGGTGAAGTATATTATGTAAATTCCCTCAAACTGCTTCTGTAATGTGTGAATGTGTCTGTGTGTGTGTAGGCTGTATGGTGCAGAGGTATGGCAGTCTAGCTGGACAGCTGAAGTTGGTTGAGCTGGACTGCAGCACATACCCCTCTGGTCTGGGACTGTGTGTGACGGGAAGCAGAGATGGAGGTCGCGGGAGGATGAGCGTGTACGTGTCTAAGGTTCAGCCGGAGGGGGCCGCTGCTGCTGATGGGCGAATCAGAGTGGGAGACGAGCTGTTAGAGGTCAGAGCTCAAACACTGACTTTGAACGCGTCTATAAATGGCAGAACAAGGAAAAGAAACAGCTGTATTATTATGCTAATTTCTGCTACGCCTATAATGCATACATTAGCAACAGCAGAAGCATCATAACAGTGTTAACACTGACTTATATATATATTCATATTAGTGTCATTGTTCAATACATTACCAGGTATTAAATACAAGATTAGCTTCTATTGATTTAACACCTACTATTAATTTACAGACAATAATCAGTGTTGTTTGAGAATTAGTGATAACTTAAGAATTTTCTATATTTCTGCATACATAGCAATCCAAGTCTTAGAAAATAGAAAAAGAACTTGTCCGATATATTATACTTTATTTATTTAAGGAAATTATCCAGTATTGCAAACTTTGAGTGGAAAAGTATTTGAACCTCTAAAATGAGCAGTCAATTTAGAGTCATATCCATGGCATTTTCATGGCATGGATATATATATTTAAAAAAATGTAAATAAAATATCAAAGCATGTTTGTGGAAAAGTATTATGGTAATAAATTACCTCAGAAAAAAATTAGTGTAAGCTCACCAGATTGAAAACTATTTCAAGAGTTTGAACTCCTCTTATCCACAGTCAGACAGATTATATACAAGGCAGTAATTACAAGAAACTTTGTTTCTTTCCACAGTTCATGTGTTAACGGAAAGCAACACAACAAAATCCAAATTTCTGTATAAAAACATGAAAATACATTTACTAAAATTCATTGCACATCCCTAAATGATGAGCTGAATTTAAATGTACAGTTTACTGCAGCAACAAACAGTGCAAAAAGCAACGAAAAGCAAAAATAAATCAGTGACAATGTTATTTCACTTAATTTGCACTGCCACATCCAACCTCCATCAAACTTTTTCAGTCCTTTAATACATTACATTACATCCTAGTGTATAATACAAGCTGGAATTAGCTAAACTTAACAGAAATAAAAGGAACAAAAGTTTATTGTTGGCTGGGAAAAGATGAGTTTTTCATTTTCGTTGAATGACTGGAGGGTGGGGGTACAGCAGAGCTGTCAATCATCCATCTACATGTAATGTCTTCAGTATAAAATTAGCAACACTGAAATGCTAAAATTATTAGGTTTACCTTTCTTCAAATCCTTCAAAATCAGATCCATAAACATCTTCAATTGCGACCAGTGCTGCTTTGATGTCACTGATGTCACACGTGTGCTCATCTCGGATTTTGCAAAGGTTGCTTCGCGAAAGCAGAGTAGGATTTGCAATGCGTTGCGTTGATATCAAATTTGATCTATTTAATTGTTTATGCTCAACTACGGTATAATATCACTACTGGAATAGAGCTACAAAGGCCTCCAGGTGTGTGTCAAGTTAGATGCTTCTACTTCAGGTCTGTAAATTCAGTAACACTGCAGCTAATAACATTGGGTGGCTTATCTTAGCGTTTTAAACATAAATGAGCATTTTCTGCTGCTTGTAAAACAGGGTGGCCCATATTGTGGTACGGTATACGGTACACAGGAGATTCTCCTCAGGTGCACAAATTTTCCTGATGCCACCCATTGGCCCTGCAGAAGGGCACAACAAAAATGTTCTAATATCTCCACTAGCTTTTTCCAGACTTTAAACAAATGGCAAAGATAGAGAGAAAAAAGCAAAGCAGGGCTTGAACAGCATTATGTAATGCTACATCAACAAATGCCTTCAGATTGAGACTCAACCAGTACACAAGTACACAAAGTACAGCGAGTTATTAGGGAATACAATTCATCCCATTCTGAAAAAATAAGGACACACAACAAACATGCTAATTTGAATTAAAACTTTTGCAGTTTCATTTTGGGCGTGTGTGTTGTTGCAGATAAATGGACAGGTCTTGTATGGTCGTAGTCACGAGAATGCAGCTGCTATTATCTGTAGCGCTTCATCTAAAGTTCAGATTGTAATCACCAGGTAAGGAACACACTAAACATAGTACGCTCATACACACGGATGTAAACTTCATTAAGTGAACCTATCTTGTACACACTGCTCACAAACACACACACATTCCACTAGCATGTCAGTGTCACTCATGTGTTCCACCACCCAAACAGTAGTAAAGAGAAACAGATGAACCTGTAATTGTAAAAGACAAAGTGCACCTACAGGATTAGTGGCGCTGATACAAGGTATATATACCTAATGAATTGGCTCTTCTGTGTATGTTTGTATCTGTGTTTTTTCCCATGTATGTGCATCATGACAATATAATTTTTTGCTTATATTTTTTTCATCAGGAGTGAAGCTGCACTGAAACACATGGCTACAGAACCAATAATGGGGGTGAGAAAAACTAAATCATTCAGACTTAAATTAAAATTAGCCTTCAACCTTATTAAATTATTGAAGCACACTTTAAAAGAAATTACCAATTATGCACAGCATAAAGGCCGGGTGCTTGACCTGAACCATTTTAGCATCACAATTGAATTTCTCTTGACCCAAATAACACCATGTCAATATGCGTACTTGCCTGTTGCTTTTTAGTGTATTTCTATTGTTTTTTTCAGTATGTATATTGTCACTGTGTATCAGAGTTGTAATCTGATGTGTGTAGACAGACAGCTGTCCTATCTTATCACCCTCTGCTGTGGAAATCGGAATACTCAAAGAAGGCAAGCATGAAGTCCTAAATCAGGTAAATTCTAACAGATTTAAGTACTGTTTGGACTGGAATAGTTTTCTATGGGTTTTTTTTACCACAGGATATTTGTAATGGCTATCCACACACGAGAATCTCATTATTTTGTCTATTTATGCTTCAGTCCTGAACATCAAAGTGAACACATTGAGGGCCTCCATACTTACCATACTCCAAACTCAATACAAAATTCCTTATTTCTGTGGCTTGTTTTATAGAAGATACAAGCTGCAGCTGCGATCTTTCCTGACGTGGAAATGAGTAGGTCACTGGTTCTCAACCTGGGTTCGATCGAACCCTAGGGGTTCGGTGAGTCGGTCTCAGGGGTTCAGCAGAGCCTCCGCCGCGGAGGTCCGTACACACCCGAATTATCATATAAATTCGTGATGACACGCCCCTCTTGGCCATCACTGGCTGCAGATGATCATGCTACACTGCTTGGCCAATCAGTGCTGCGGGGAATTTAGTGCTCAGTAGTCAACGTGTGACTGTCGTGGTAGTACTTTGTGTGATTTGTTTGTTAATATTTTAAACCATAATAACTATGTCGGGCAAAAGAAGAAAGTGGTCAGACGAATATGTACAACATGGATTCAAATGTATCATGGAACATGGGGATGTCCTATCTGCATGATTTGCAACTCTAGTCTCGCACCAGCAGAATTGTGTCGGTTTTCTTCTTTGAACAAGGTGATATTCATGCACGGCTCATTTTGTGCATACATATATATACATATCTATGTATTGAATTTGAAAAAAATCATATTTTATGTTTCACTAAAGAGGGGTTCGGTGAATGCGCATATGAAACTGGTGGGGTTCGGTTCCTCCAACAAGGTTAAGAAACACTGGAGTAGGTTGTAAAAATAGTTTACTAAAATGTTTGAATTTTAAGTTATCTTCTGCAGCAGTGGGGCATATAGTGATACCTCAAGGGAACTTCAGCTTCTGCCTGGTTGCGGGAATCAACACAAACTCTCTAACCATTAGCCCATGGCCGCTCCTTCAGAAGCCAAACCTAAATCATTATAGACATGCCTTAAATCACGCTCACATTTCTGACAATGTTGACTGTTATCAATTAAAATAGTAGTAGCAGCATCTCAAAGGGTGTATTGTTTTGTCTTTACTAAGCTTTCAACAAATTGCCAATTTAAAGTCTCTCTCTCTCTCTCTCTCTCTCTCTCTATCTCTATCTCTCTCATAGGAAGGAAGGACCACGTTAGAGAGTAAACAAAAGGCTTTTTCTTTTGAAAGGAGCAACGCCTTATCCAATTACCAACATTTCAGTTGCCCTTCTCCTGCTCTTTGCAGTGCTTCAGCCAGTCCTGTACCTTCTACCCATCATGCCCTGCCCACAACTCACAACACAGCAGACAATCAAACACAGATTTTTCACCATGGGCCCTCCCACTGTTGCTCTCAAACTACACATGCTAGCGCTGGGCAGCCTGGCTCTTCCTGCTGTTCATCTTACCTTATGAATTCGGACCCCCTGGTGTGCCCCATTATGCCCGGCTGCATAAACACCATAGACATCTGTAAAGGACAATTTGGCCTGGGCCTTAGCATTGTTGGTGGTTGCAACACATTACTGGTAAGCACATAGTATCTGGTAAGTACACATATAGTATCTCACAAAAGTGAGTACAACCCTCATATTTAATATTATATATTTTATTATATGTTTTCATGGGACAACACTGAATATATGAGATGTCTAATATAAAATAGTCAGTGTACATTTGCTGTCCCTTCAAAATAACTTGACACAGCCATTAATGTCTAAACCACTGACAACAAAAACTAGTAAAAAAAAAGTCCAAATTGTGCCCAATTAGCCATTTTCAAGCCATTTTCATGTGAGGTTTTAGTGTTTAGATCACACTCTCTCATACTGGTCACTGGAAGTTCACCATGGCACCTCATGGCAAAGAACTGAAAAAGAATTGTTGCTCTACGTAAAGATGGCCTAGGCTATAAGAAGATTGCCAGACCCTAAAACTGAGCTGCTGCACAGTGTCCAAGACCATGCAGAGGTTTAACAGGTTCCACTCAGAACGGGGTTGGTGAACTAATAGTGTTTGTATATGTTTTTTAAATAAAATTCATTTACATTTCAAATGTGAAAATAATAACAACAAACACTATACATTTTAGGATTTGTGCTGCATTCACTTCAGCGTAGCTTCTAGACAATGAGCATTAAATTAATTAGCTGTCACAGCTAACACAGCAACTACAGTCCTGGGCTAAAAAACTGCAGCTGCCCTGGGACCATGAGATTAAAACTGCATACAGTCGTGTGAAAAAGTAAGTACACACAGAAGGAAACCGATTTTTTTTTTTCAACATATTTGAACAAGCAATATTACACCCTGGCACAGTGCCTACAGATAAAGGTGATATACTTGAACAAAACCACAAGGTAGAGCATTCAGCAAATATTAATAAATGTCTAATTCTTCTTTAGAGAAAATAATTACACCCTTTACTTTAGATGTTAATTTTGCCCCTATAGCTGAAATAATATCTTAAAGGCATTTTAATCTTTTCTTATATGTTCTATGGCAAATGGTAGTCTTGCTGTAATATTCTTTTTGGAGAGCAACAAATTTCTCCTGACATGCCTCTCATTGTTACGTGATGATCCTGTGATGAGAGTCTAGACGATTTACTCTTCTTTTCACATCAAAGATCTGCTCACAAGTTGAAGTAGATTCTGATATGATGACACCATACACTTCAATAGCAAAGAGAACATCAGACCCTACATGTCTGCTTTTAAATAAGACAGGTTCTACCTGCAGGAAATAGCAATGGCACCTCATTTGAAATACCTGATTTTAATTATGTGGACATGAAGGTGTAATGATAGTAATGGTGTGCTTATTATCCCCTGTGTGACTGATACATTTTATGTTTATTTAAATTATGAAAATTTACATTTTTGTGTAATTTGTTGCAGTATAATTAGCTTTATACAATCTGTAGGTACTGTGTATCAAAGAGAGTGAAATTTTGCCTTTTTGAATATGTAAAAAAATCAATGAACATAGAATGTACATATTTTTTCACATTACTGTGTCAGAAATATACACTGCTCCTCGGGTATTTCACAATGCTGTGTCATCTGCATTATGCGTATCCTTTAATAACATTGCAACTATACATTATTGGCACCCCTGGTTAAGATATGTTCTTAGGCTTCTAAAAATTCTTTTTTTTTCACCCAAAATTCAACTTTTAAATGAAGTGCATTTATTCTTTCCCACATTAAGAAATACATTTTTTACATAAAATCATGTTTGCCACAATTATTGGCACCCATCCTGTTTATATTTCATACAATCTCTATATGTCAACAAGGCAGTGCTTAATTTTACAAGGTTCGAGAATACAGAGAATACAGAGACAGGGTTCTCTTTCAAACATTCGCTCGGTATCTCACTATGGGGAACGCCCTCGGCGTGACAGACCACGGAAGCACCAA
>JBBIGC010158157.1:0-17030 GCA_037576955.1 Lepidarchus adonis
CATGTGAGGGGTGGGAAGTGTCCTTCACGATGCTGATTGCTCGACGGATGATGTGTGTCTGGTAGAGCTGAGAGATGGAAGGGAGAGGGGCCCCGATGATGTTCTCTACTGCTCACTATCCGCTGCAGGATCTTCAGTCAGTTTACAAATTTACAAATTTCAGTTACAGTTTGGGGTTGCTTTGCTGCCTACAAAGCTGTGGAGCTTGCAGTCATTGATTCAGCTATTTTTCATCCTATCAAGTAGCAATATTATTACAAAACACAGTGTGGTATATCAAGCTTGTCAACATTCAAGTAGCAAGACAAAAATATATCAGGCATTTGTGAACCTCACAGGGCACAGTTTAGTTTGGACCAACAATCAGGTTAAAGGGGCAGCTGAAGTAACACAGGAAATGTGATAAAACATGTATTAGTACATTAAGCTGTATTCACATCCTGAGATGAGAAAGTATGCTCAAGTTTCTGAGTATGTATGTGTAGGTCACTTCCTGATTTGTATGCCCTGGTTCATGAAAGTATTTGAGTTTGAATGGTTTGAATCTGAATTGCAATTATTGCATGAATATACTTTGATGCTTGCACATGCTACACTTTGAACTTAATTAATGTAGCATGCAGGTAAATTAAATATTAATTTACATAAAATTATTTATGATCAACACCTGTGTATGCTTCTTACACACCCCGCCAAACCCTGTATAATTTCATTAGAGGCAAATGTTTGCTGTAGTGTTAGAACTTTGGATGATCCTCCCTCCAAAGTTCTAACACTACAGCACTATTATTCACTGTAACATTATTTTTACTGTAATAGTGAAAATGTTTTTTTTTTCTCCACAGGTGAGCCCCTATCTAGACTTGACAGATAGCATCAAAGTTGCACATGGATCAGAGATGGATGAAGGCCCAGCTGCCTGCACCATGTTTTCTTCCTTATCTTTCCCTTGCTTAAGTTCTCCACTCTGCCATCAAGCTATATTTGAAATTGTGTCTACACCAAGCTGCGGAACCACCGGGGAAACTTTTTCAGGAAGGAAACAAAGAAGAAACACAGCACTTGGCACTGTGAGACAAGGCAATTCACTGAGGCCCCAATATATCATGTCACCATGCCGTTTTAGGGAGAGATCAAACACCTGGCCAGAAGGAAATGGAGGTGGTAAAACTCATCAAATCAACATGAATCAACAGAATTCTCTTGATGTTATATGTAAATCCAACTATGTTGCTGTTTTGAGAGAGAGGCCCAGAGAGCCAATCAAAAATGTCTGCTCTTATTTGTCACTGGGGACCAAACTCAGCATCTCTCTTTCACAAGATTTCAGAGTGCTTTGGGATGCAGAGACAAAGAGCTCAGAGGAGCGGGTACACCCTTCATCTACTTTGGTTTTAACTGACTCAAACAAACAACCATCATGTCAATCTTTGCCATCAGATTCTAACTCAAATATGGCTGCAGTGGAGGTACCACTGATTACTAATTTACAAGGAAAGTCAAATCATCAAACATTTATTGTGTTAGACAAAGAAATATTGCATCATGATAGCAAAAGTGAGGAGCAGCAACATGAAAAATCTCAACAAAGAGTTCAAGCACATAGGTCAAAGGTCCCTATTGAGGAAATCTGTCATAGGGAGAAGGAAAAACAGCAAGAAATGGAAACACACACTGCAGGGGAGTTAAAAGGACCTTTAACTGTGGTTGGCCACATACCCACAACCACCTCCTGCAAAATCCCTTTTAGCAGCCATTCATGTTGGAGTCACAAGTGCCTTAGTGTTCACACCAGAATCAAGGACCTGAAAGGACATATGTACCATGCATCCAGATACATGCCTTGGAACTGTGAGACAAATTCTATTGCGTTAGAATTCGAAGACTTGCCTAATCAACAAGTCTCCAAACTAAGTCCAGTCAAATCAAACCGTGTAGTGTTTTGTGGTGAGAGAGAATGCACAGTGTGCTGCAGGTTCCAAGTAAAGAAGTCACCTGGTGCACCAGTCAGTGAAGAGAGCATTGAATTGCCCCAGACTTCTCCCTGGCAATTCCAGGTGGAAGAAGAGGAACTGGAGGATATTTGGAGAGTAAGAGTGGATGATATGCGTGTGAAAAAAGAAAGGGGCCAGATTGCAGGTGTGAGATCTTAATTTTTATATATTTATTTTTGTTGGTAAGACTTATAATGTTGTCTTTACATACTGAGATCAGCAAAGTGTAGCTACAGATTAATGTATGACTTTGCTAAATATGTTGCCAAAGTGCAATGGAGGATCCTGCCCCAGAGTTTAATGTTTTTATCCAATAGCTCCACCTGTGTAATTGAAGAGAAAGTTGTCATTGTGCTGATGATGCAATATTATTCATATGTTAGAATTACATTTCCAGTCCTACAAAAATGGCTCAATTCAATAATTAATTTAATTTAATTTGCTTAATAGCAACATAGCCAACCAAGCTTACATCAAATTACATTGCCACATTTCTTTAGATACATTTATATGTAATCACATTTCTGTTAAAGACTGAGAAAATATTTTATATATTAATATTTTAATATTTTAGTTATTGCAGTTTTTTTTTAAATTTACTGTTTCCTGTGTCACCAGCAGATGGCCTACTCATTGCTCTGCTGTCCTAAAACAGGGCAGGAGAAAAGCAGAAGAATTGGAATACAGTTGCTTAAGGTGCCTTCTGCTTCTCAGCAGCTGAATTTACCCTCTACATCCCCATTGCCTGTGAGAAAGAAGTCATCAAGATGAGAATTGAATCAGCTTGCATGGCTTTTTTTCTTTGCTATTGGAGGCACTTAGATGATGTTCAGATATGTATATGGATGTACTGTATGTTCAAATGCCCAGAATTCCAGATGCTGAGTGAGATCTGATGTACATTTGTGCTTAAAGAGCTTGGAGGACAATTGCACACTGTACAAAAGATACATTGCTTTGGCACAAAAGAGTTCCTGAAAATGTCAGACTCTTAGGACAAGTTGCCCCCCACTACTTTGCTTCAAAACCACAAACCCTTAGCCCTTATTATTATGATAATGGAGCAGTTCCTGGAATTCACAACTCATCAAGTGTAAGCCTCACACTCAAGGAAATTCTACTGTCTTACACAGAACAGAACACTGCACATATATCATGCACGCAGTACAGTATGGTATCATTATGCTCCCCGGGCGCTGTTGATAGCTGCCCGCTGCTCCACGTGTGCATGTGTGATGGGTGAAATGCAGAGCACAAATTTCGTTGTGGTGCACTGTGTGCAGTGGTATTCACAATGATCGGAAAACACGAATCACAATCACAATCACAATAATAATAATAATAATAATAATAATAATATAACTTTTTTTATTGTGTGTTTATTGTGTGTTTGTGTTATGGCTGCAGTGCATTATTGTGTTTGTGTGTGTGGCAGATTCAGTGGTATCATATTATTATTTTTACTATATTATTTTAACTTTTTTATTAATGAATAAATGTGTTTATAATGATTGTAACATAAAAATGAATATAATTAAAAAAGAAAATAAACAAAACATATAAGTGTGTGTGTGTGTGTGTGTGTGTGTGTGCGTGTGTGTGTGTGTGTGTGTGTGCGTGTGTGTGTTTGTGTGTGTGTGTGTGTGTTTGTGTGTGCGTGTGTGCGTGTGTGTGTTTGTGTGCGTGTGCGTGTGCGTGTGCGTGTGCGTGTTTGTGTGTGCGTGTGTGCGTGTGTGTGTGTGTGTGTGTGTGTGTGTGTGCGCGCGCGCAGGAATGTGCATGTGATGGAGACAGATATTTAATGGAATCATCCTGAGCGCACGGTGTCAGCTCACACAGTCAATGCCGCACTGTAGAAGCATCCAGAAGAACTGGAATGCTGAGTATGTTTTTAGAAAATGATGAACATGCACAACCTTTCATGTGGTTGTAATCTGTGAGGATGTTTCGTTTTTGTTCAGTAATTTCTGACCGACACGTTGCAGTGCGCAGTGCTGAGATTGCAGACAGATTTCTTCTTCTTGGCCACAGACACTGTGAGAACGATGTACTGCAGGAAAGGGCAACGGTCTTTGGAAACAGTTCTCCACAAGCGCTGCCACAAAGCGCTCCCTCTGCACAGGTCTCCTACTCAGAATTTCAATTAGCATTAAAGGTCTCTGAGCAAAATAACTGAGGTTCATCAGTAGCTTTTTATACCTTGTCAGAGCTAAGGGTTTTGTCACCATCAAACCAAATTTAATGGTGCATCATGAAGAAAATACGACGAGAAGACACAGGACTGTTAGTTACTACAGTTAAAAGCAAATATCAAACAATAATGGGGCAACATTCTAAGTTGGTCTACTTAGAAGAAGAGATGCTGCTGCACAGTGTAAAACATAGCACGTTCCAACTTTTTTATGTTGCTGCAATCAATGTCAACATGAGCTAATATTTTTCATGCAAAAGTAATATGTCTCATTTTCATCATTTTGTGGCGGAGCTGGGGATCGGTCGGCCTGGGTGCCACAAGGACTGATTTGCATACAGACAGTGGGGTTCTGGGATTGTTGTGGGGTTTATTTGTGTTTATTGGTGTGTGGTGTGTTGTGTATGCGTTAATGTTTATGTGGGGCTCATTTGGGAGGTTTTATGTTAATTTTGGGAATGGATGTCTGAACTACCACTTTCGTGTGTGGTGCTGTAGTTGATAACTCGTGGCTCAGACATTCATTCCTCATCTCAGACTTGGGGGTGTGTTTATGCTGAGGCTGAGTGGTGCACTCTGAAAAAAAAGAGAGTGCACCATTTTCCCAAACAGCTCTTTTCAGAGCTTGAGCAATAAAATCACCACTGTTTGAGAAATCAAGCCTCCAGTTTTCATTACTCTCACGCCTTTACTACAAGATGTTTCTATGTTCTCTTGTAAATAAAATATGGGCTTATGAGATTTGCAAATCATTGCATTCTGTTTCTGCTAACATTTTAGACAGCATCCACATTTTTGGAATTGGGGTTGTACTTTAAATTCTATCTCGGTTAAGTTTGTCAGTCAGACCGACTCAGACCTTTGAGTCTCGTTCAACAAAATGAACAAATCTTTTTTCGAGTCATCTCGTTCATTTCAGCAAAATATCATTAAAATGTTACCTGTTACCTCCCTAACACATCTACTGCTTACACAAACGCTGATCACACTACAAACCAGACTAAACTATAATGCTCTAAGAAACAGAAAAGATTTATTTATTGTTTACCTGCGTCTTTAATCTATGATTCGCTCACCTTGGGTTCGAGTCGTTCATTCATCACGTGACCGCCCCATAAGCTTAACCTACTGTACGCTGCATGAGCCGGAAACAGAAATTATTAGTTCATCTCTCGAGTCTTTGGTTTGACTTCCAGTCGTTCATTCATCAGGTGACCGCCCCGTAACGTTAACCTACGCAGCCTGAGCCGGAAACAGAATTGATTAGTTCATCTCTCTAGTCTTGAAAAACCCGAAGACTCAAAACAGGTGAATCAATAATCCCGATACAGAAACTATAGGATGAATCACTCCCACGAGACAACTCGTTATTCCCGAGTCACATTAAAGATTCGTTCAAAATGAACGAATCCCTCAGGAACGACCCATCACTAAGTCTTATACGATAGCATTCAGTTGTAGATTAACATTACTTAGGTAATTGTGTTCTTTTCATGATGGCATTTTAAACCCGATGGGCTCCACATGTCAGCCTGAAAACTGCTGACAGTTATAATAAAGTAATTAAGAAGAAATCCTAATGCAAATAAAATACATTATGCAAAGGAAAAAGTGAAAGATTAGTTATAAGAAACTTAATAAAGAAAGCTCAATAAAATAATAAAAATGTATATTAGCATAAATATACTTGGGTAAATGTCTCATGTTTAAGCTAAGAGTATCTCTTCCCGCCATCACAAATGATTGCGCCACTAGCATTATGGATGACCTGACAAAGCCCTCACATGAACTGTTCTCCCTCCTGCCATCTGGAAGAAGGTGCTATAGTATTTGGGCCTTTGAAGAACATTGTTTCATTTGTACTGTGCAAACTTACTTCATTGCATCAATTAACATTGTGGTAAATGCAAAATAAATGGTGCAATTGCTACATTTATAGCATCTTCAGCATGTATCACATACAAGAAGATTAGATTGCCTTTAAGTTTTGATTTGTTTGTACTGGTATTTTTTGGTTTTGTTTTTGCAGAAAAACAAGTTATACTCTTTTATCTAAAATTCCCTGAAACTAATTCCCAAGTCCTTTCACATTTGCATATTAACTCATCTACCCCAGGTACTCATGACAGCTCTCCAGAACAAGGAAACACAGGAGGCTACTGAATTAAGGCCCTCCACAAAGGGACAAGTAAGACCAATATTTCTGCCATGGCAGAAGCAAAAGAGAGCGCAAGTGTGTCTTAATATTGTCAGTACTATAGAATAAAGTTAACTCAATAGTCCACTGGAAATTAAAATGTACAAAAAATTCCCTTACCATTAATTTTCGGTGTCTGGAGTTTGCTTTTCTTAGTTTTAGTTGTACTGTTAAAAATGTATTTGTTACCTGTAATCAAATACAGTTGTGGTAAGTGGGAACACCAATGTTGTGGTGAACAACTCATTTAAAGTTATGTTAGACTTGCATATTTACTTTATTTATAAAATATAAACTGAGTGTTTAATATAGAGGATCTGCTGTGAAGCTAAAAATAGTATTCTGCTCTGTTATCCTAAAAATCCTGTTTTAGTTTTATAAATGTTAGCAATCAGACTGACTTCAGTAAACAGTTAGAAAAATTCAAAGGTTTCGTTCTTTTAAATTTCTATTACAAATTCAGGTACCTTTAGTACATATCCCATGAAATAAAGGGACCATAGCTAGCACTTATAACTTTTGTCAGTTGGCTGCCAAAGGTGGGTGGCTAACTGAATTTTCTTATTATCATGTACTTGATTACGTAATAAGCACTTTTTTGGTTATTTTTTAAAAGTAATTTGTTTTTCACTTAGGTACACTTCAGATTTTTACTGTGAGTTACTAATTCTTTTTATTTATTAATCTATTTATTTATTTATTTATTTTTAATTTATTTATTTATTTATTTATGGGGTAGGGGTAATTATGTTCTGTTGGATTCATGAGTATTTTATAGACAAATTCTAAAAAGGGAAACAAACTGGGTGTTGTAAGAAGTCCCAGTTCAATTTCATAGCAACTTATTATTATGTTTTTATTATTGTAGGTTTTGATCTCTCATCTAGGTATGACATGAAATGCTGCCTTTTTAAAACACTAAAAATGCACACTTAATATAACCTTAAATGTAAAAAATGTTAAGAACATCACTGAGTATTTGACTTGCTAATTTTTTGAGTTTTAGAGGGGGATGTTGAAGTTCTATAGGAAACTTATTCTGAAACTTACATGCTTCCTTCCTACTCTCATGAAGAGCTTAAACAAAACCAGATACCGGAAATGTATTTAGAGTGAATGTTTTTTGTACATGTTTCTGGACATTTTTAATAATGGGAAGTACTTGAATATATTTATTTCTTAAGAGACTGAAGCACACAGAAACAAAAGTACAATTTATTGTCATTTAATAAGTGTATTTAAAAAGTTATTCTAATTTAACTTTAATTGCATTTTTAACAAGTACACATATTCTTTAAACATGTAATAAAATGTAAACTTAATAAAATCAACATAGTTAACTGAGATCAAAAATTAAGTAAAGCTGTCTGAACTAAATATTAAACATTGTTTGAAAGCTGATACAAAACACGAGGGAAGGTAATTATTTTGTGCAGAGCTATTATTGTATACACTGAAATAGTAATACCTGCAGTTGTATACAAGGTATCCCTAGTTAGATGACATTTTCAGATTTTTCAGACAGGGATTAAATCTTAAGTCCTTGTGCTATTTAATATTTTCCTACTTTTCTTATAAAGATGATATAGTTTTTGGCAGGGCCTAATCCCTGTTTTGGAAACTAGCCCTATACTTTTATATACTATCTATACTATAGGCTAAAGGGCTTGAGGGTTAACATATGGGTTGGACACATTCCCTGTCTCATCACTGAATGTAGAACAAACTGTTAGTAGAAGTGTACTTTTTTTCATTTAGAAAACCAACAAAACGGTGTGTGGAGAGTAGTATATATCATTGACTTTCTGTCAAACTGTAAGTCAAAATGATTTATGGGTGTCATGATTTTTGACTCTCTCCAATCGTGGTGTAGCTGTCAGTTAAATGTTGTTGTTTTTTTAATCACTATCCCAATACGTTCTGTCAAATAGTCAATGAAGTGATAATGGTCGGGTGACTCTGGGACTTCTTAAGACCATGCATCTCAACTTCTTCTCTTGGTTCTTTTGATGAACTGTTTAAAGCACATTTTGTATTTGGCACGTCTTACAAAACAATGCTTCATAACATGTGCACATTCATCCAAACCACTGAGTACAACATGGATGTTGGCAAAGTCAAAGAATGTATAGCCCAAATATGGCAATGTCCAAATAGGGTTTCTGGAAATTAGGTAATCACTTCCTGCCCTAAAGGAAGTCCCCTATTTTCTGCAGAAAAAATACCTTACAAATGCAACAATTTTCTGGTGGCTTTTAAACTGCAAATCCCTTGGGCTCTTAAAAGGGTGTACATAAATTAAGTGCAATATACTATATAACAGGGGTGTCGAATCCTGTTCCTGAAGGGCTGGTGTTCAGCTCAGTTTGGTAGTTCCTCACTTCCAACACACTCACTAAACCTGGCAATTAATATGTGAGCTGAACCAGGTGTGTCTGAGCAAGGACATCTCCAATTTGTGCTGGACACAGGCCCTCCAAGACTGGAGTTTGATACCCCTGCTTTACACTAAGGAATTTTCCCTCAATCTTTAATTCCTCTTTGGTTAATATTCATTTGTGTGCTCTATTTAATGCACAAGACTCAAAGCATTATGTCCTTGAGCCACTTGTCATTGATCTGAAAGTACTTGAGACAAAGGGACTAAAAAGTCCCATGCTGAAACACTTGATTCATAGTGATTATGATCATAATGATTCATTAGGTTTGTGGAGTCATTTGCAGCTCGATATTGTTGTTGTTTCTGTCTGTTTGAGAAAGACTTTTTTCAAAGTGTGTACTGTGAAGATAATTCTGATGTGTACCAAAAACTCTAAGCCCTGTGAAAGTGTACAAAGCTACCTCATGTATGAAATGCACTTGTCTCTTGAATTCACTTAAATATTTCAACACAGCCAACAATTTTTCTGTAGATATCATGAATGACATTTTGGAAGGAGTTGCTCAGTTAGAGGTGAAAATTGTTCTGCAGTATATTCAGAACTTCCTAAGTGCTGAACAACTTGCTGGTAGAATACATGCCTTTGACTATTTCAATCAGCTTCAATCAGCAGCGACACCGCCCGCCAAGGGTAAAGTTTTTTGGTGGCAGTAATGATTCAATCTTGGTGCTTAATGTGCCTTTGATGTTTGGTGAATTAGTACAGACAGATGATAAGTACTGACATCTTCTACTTCTGCTCCTACAAATGGTCAATATTGTATTTTCACAAGTTCTGTCAGAAGTTATGACTATTTACCTCAAACAATTTGTTATTTATCATCATCCACTCATTAAGCAGTTATTTTCTACAATCAGAGTCCTACCAAAGCATCACTTCATTAAATATTTCCCTCGTAGTATACAAAACATTGGCTCAATTCTGCATGTGGTGCTTGCGATACAAAGACAAATATAAGTTCTTTAAGAAACAATTAAAAAGCTTTAAAAACATTACAAAGACATTGGCCAAGAAACACCAATTTTGGCCATGTATTGGGAGTTCTCTAGGATGGAAAGATTAGCTTCAGGACCAGCAAATAGGGTAACACTTGGAGAGCTGAAAGAAGGTCCAAAAATTGCTTTAAAAATTGGAGCTGTGTGTTAACAGCTAAGTGGATGAAAACTTCATGGTACAGAGTACCACCCTGACTTTATCATCTGTACAGAGATAGCCCCAAAGTTTCCGGTGTTTTGTGAGATCAAGAGTATTGCTGTAAAATATTACATTGTATTGTTCTGTGTAAAACTGTTGGAAACTCTGTGTTTTGATTACTATTACCATGCATTTAGGGTCAGACTACATCCCAGTAAGGTTCTGAAGTCGTTTAACATAAATAAGATGTGTTACTTCAAACCATTTGATCTTCAACTGAAGTGTATGGCACTTCAGATTCCTCCCTGTATGTTGTTCCATATTGCCATTTTAAGCAGAACTTTACACTATGAAAGTGTAAATTATATAACACTACTAAGCTGAAGTAACACTATACAGTGTTACTCAGTGTTAAATTTTTACTCTGTTTAGAGTTAGATAAAATAGATTTGGGACCAGTGTTAAACTTAACTCTTTAGGTGTTATTTTTACACTGCAACATTTACTGTGTACGCATTGTTGTGCATAAGGGTCAATGTGTCTCTGGGGAGAAAATGTGTCTTGTAGACAGCCATACAGTACAACAGGATGGTAATATGGTTAGACTAATAGGGTCTAGATCGGTACAGTCAATGAACTTGTTTCAATATTTTAGACAAGCCTCACATATTAAAACACTGTAATTTCTGCTGTATGCACAGAACTTTTTTGAAAGTCGAAGTAAAGCTTTAAAAAATTTAGTCTAAACATATGACTTGACTGATGTTTATGAGAGAGAGCTAAAATTGGCAGTTAGCAGCAGCATGACCTAGCAGTTCGTTTGATTGACATTAGCAAGCTAAGTACACAAGGTAACATGGAAAGGATTTTTTAGTCAAAACACTTTTATTTGTTGACATTTCAAAGACAGAGGCAAGCATCTGTTGAAATGATCGCATGTAAGGATGTACAGCCCAAATATGGCAAGAAGAAAAAGAGAAAGAAAAGAGAAGTAGAGCTCGAAAAAGGAGGGAAAAGAATGAAAGCCAAGAAGAAAGAAAAGAAAGAGAGAAGGAGATCAAATGAGGAAAGACATAGAAAAAGGAGAGAAAGAGAAGAGAGTGAGGGAAAAGGAGAAAAGAGAAGAAGAAAAGATGGAGCATAGATAATAAGGAGAACATAAGATAAAGTAAAGGGAAATAAGATGAAGACGTTTCCTTTCGGTGGGGATTTGGTTAAGGAGATTCACTAAGGCACATGCCGGTCACCCTCCTCACATGTCAGGAGCCTGAACTGGTGCGGGAGGTTGAGAGGTACTGGCTCACCTCTATGCACATGTGGGCTCTGGAACCACTCATCTTGAGAGAGGTTGGACTTTGTACCACTCTGGAAATGCTGTGGGTGAAAAGCATCTGGCAGGAGTGGGCTTCTTCAGTGTGGTCAGGTTCAGTGACCTCAGAATCTCATCTCTGCTATTTGCAGATGATGTGGTTTTGTTGGCTTCAACAGGCCATGAGCTACATTCACTGAGCTACAGCTCTCACTGGAGTCGTTCGCAGCCGTGTGTAGAGCGGCAGGGATGAAAGTCAGCACATCTAAATCCGAGGCCATGGTTCTCTCCTGGGAAAAGGGTGGAATGCTCTCTCCAGGTTGGGAGCATAGTGCTGCCTCAAGTGGAGGAGTTCAAGTATTCTTGTTCACAAGTGAGGGAAGAATGATATGAGAGGTTGACAGACGTATCGATGCAGCATCTGCAGTAATGCGGATACTGCAGCGGTCCGTCGTGGTGAAGATCTGAGATCTGAGTCGAAAGGCAAGACTATTGATCAGATCTATTTGTGTAATTTTAGTAAAGAGCGTTATGCAAGTATAAGAACATTGTTTTTGATTGTAAGGGTGTCATGAGTCTGATATTTCTACAACACCCTTGTATCTGTTTTGTTGAATATTACAAATTTGATACCCAATGAACTCTCAAACATGTAAACATGTAAACATCCTTACAAACAATTTTCTGTTGTACTGTTTACCCAACACTTGTCTGTATGTCTGCGGCAAACCTTTCTAACTCATTGTCTGTTTTCTGGAGGTTAAGATAATGGCTATACAAATCGAAAAACATAAATTATTAAAAAAATTAGCAGGGCAAAATAAAACTATTCTTTTCCTACTAATAACTTGGGCAATATCACTTAAGTTATAAACGCCACTATTTCTGTTATGTTTTATGGAGACAGAAAGTTCTAGACAATCATCCGTCATGGCTTGTGTATTGCTCTGCAAAACCTTTTCAGCATGGCATTAACAGGATGTGAAACTGAGTTGAGTTTATTTCTGGAGTCAACATTTTCATCATTCTTTGTAAATAAATTCCACAATAGCACTTCTTCTTTCTACTTCCGAGACCTAATTATTACAAAAGATCAGACGTTTAAAAATGGAAGTAGCAAGAGAGCACTTATACCAACGTTCGTGGAAGAAGGGGAATCACTGGTTTAGGTTGGAAGTAGACGCAGGTAGTGCAATTGCGGAATTTATTTACAAAGTATGATGATGAAAATGTTAACTCTAGAAACAAACTTGACTTCACTGGGTAAAACCAACAAAACAGAACATGGCCAGCTGAGGATTAACAGACAGACACTAGACAGGGGTAGTAACAACAGAGATCAGACAAAGACTACAAGAAATACTGGTCTATATATAATGATACTAACAAGACACAGTCAAAGATAAGAAATAAGGCACAGTTGGACATAAGGGCGGGACTATGAACAATGAAAGTAAACAAAGGGAACGAGGCACACGTTACCAACCTGGCTGTCAGTAATATTACACAGTTCTAGAGTCACTGTCAGGGATCTACACAATAGGCCTGTGAATGACCCTCGGAAATCAGTAACATGTCTCCCCTCAGGAGTCCTCTGTCCAACCAGGAGAGATCCCTAAGCTTGTACACCATTTACATGTAGAACCTCACCAGGCCCACACTGCCTCACAGAACAAATTGAGGCACCTGCCCTTACAGCTGTCACAGAAAGCTTTCCACATATGAGATGTGAACTGAGTGCCTCTACCACCAAGTCCAACTACGAACAGTGTGATCACCTCATGGAACCATCTTTTGTCAAACCAGAATCATAGTATGATGTGAATGCTGGAATATCCAGAACTGAGCAATGTATATATCCTCAGGATTAAAGGGTTGCAAACACTTTTGGGGTTCCATACTACTCAAAACTAGGCCCACTACAGAAGAGGAGGAGATGATTGTTGCAGTGCATTCTTAGGGAAGATTCTGGTCATGAAGGAAAAAGCACATTAGCTTTGGAATTCATAGACCCTGGACAGTAACTTAGAGTAAACTGGGGATTCAAACTATTGGCAGAATGTATTTGAGATAACAATGATAAAAGAAATTTATAGGATTTTAAAGATTGTCAGTACCAAAATGCTTGGCTGCGTCATTGCAAGGACAGGCACAGTGTAGCAAATCAAGTCATTTGCAGTGAAAGTGCAGGGGTCTTTACTTTTTAATCTGTTATGATAATTTGCCAATCCCACCTCTCACCAAATGTAGGGCCTGGACCAATTGAGATCAGCTAAAGATATATATTAACAGTGTCTCAAAAGTGAATACACCCCTCACATTTTTGTAAATACCGTATTTTATTAAATCTTTTCATGGGACAACACAGAATATATGACACAATACAATGTAAAGTACTCAGTGTACAGCCTATATAACAGTGTAAATTTGCTGTCCCCATAAAATAACTAAACAAACCATTATTTTCCAGCACTGCTTCAACTCTCTTGGGCATGGAGTTCACTACAGTTTACTACAGCCACTGGAATCCACTTCCACTCCTGCATGATGACATAATGGAGCTGGTGGATGTTAGAGACCTTGCACTCCTCCACCTTCTGTTTTAGGATGCCCCAAGGTTTACCTTACCCCCCATTTCTTTACCAGGGCAGTGGCTGTCTTGGAGGTGGGTTTTTATCATGTTGGAATACTGCCTTGTAGCGCATTTTCCGAAGGGAGAGGATCATGCTCTGTTTCCGTATCTAACAGTACATATTGGCATTAATCGTTCCCGCAATGAACAGTAGCTCCCCAGTACTGGCAGTAGCTCATAGTGTGTAGGCAATTTACACTTGTCTTTGTACTCCTCACCTGGTTGCCCGCTCACACACGCTTGACACCATCTGAACCAAACACGTTTATCTTAGTCTCATCTGACAACAAGACATGGTTCCAGTATTCTGTGTCCTTTGTCTGTCTGTCTTCAGCAAACTGTTTGCAGGCTTTCTTGTGCATCATCTTTTCGGAAATGCATCCTTCTTGGACGATAGCCATACACACCAATTAGATGCAGTGTGCATCGTATGGTCTGAGAACTGACAGGCTGACCCACCCACCCTTACAACCTGTGCAGCAATGCTGTCAGCACTCATACATCTGTTTTCAAAAGACAACCTCTGGCTGTGAAGCTGAGCATGTGCCCTCAATTTCTCAACTTTATTGGCCGACCATGGTGAGACCTGTTCTGAGTGGAACCTTTCCTGTTAAACTGTTGTATGGTCTTTGCCAGTGTGTTGCAGCGCAGTTTCAGGGTGTTTATATAGCCTAGGCCTGGTGTATTTAAGTAATTTTTAAAGATGTCTACTTATAGAAAGTATCTGAAGCAAAGCTCCAGAAGATCATAATGTCCAAATGTTGGACATGTATGGCATATACAGTTTTATGCAAAGGGTTGGTCACCCCTTGATAAATAACATATTGTAGTAGTTTTTCAGTTTTGAAAAACGCTAAGGGGAACAATGAGACTCACACACAAGGTTTCAGTGCTCAAATACGGCTGTAGACATATCCGGTTTATTCTTAGCTCTGGAAAGGGCTCCCAGAACTGATGCGCCCTCTCGTGGAGAGTTCACAAAACAAAAACTCCCAGTGTGGAAAGGCTGTGGATGGACAGACCACCGAGGTATCAAATGCCCCGCTAATTCTATCCATGGTGGCCTGGTCATCCACCACCAATCCACACAGGCTGCAACACAACCCCAAAGCATGATAGTTCCACCCCCATGCTTAATGGTTGGCAAAGTGTTCTTTTCCTAAAATGCAGCTCCTTTTTTCTCTCTAAATATGTTTTTGCTGATTGTGGCCAAAGAGTTACATTTTCATCAGCACTTGTTTCCAAAATGCATCTGGCTTCTGTAGATGTTCTATTGCATACTTCTGATGTTGGAGTTTATGATGGGGATGCAGGTAAGATATATATTTTTTCTGTTCAATTTATGGCATAAAAAGTAACTATGCATTAATGTTCATTGAAAATATTGTGTATTTTTCTATTTAGAGAGACTTTTTTTTTTACAGCTGGTGTGATGTTTACTTCCAGAATTTGCTGGTATTTAGTGGTATTCATTCTTCCCTCCACCTGTGCAATGTTTCTTGTGCCACTGGCTGCAATGACCAGGAATGGTCTACATGATCATCAATAAATCTGCTCCCAGCTATATGGAAACACTCATCCAGACGTACACACCTACCAGATAACCTAGATCAGTGAGTGAACAGCGATTGGAGATTCTGTCCCAACATGGAATCAAACACCACTACAGGCTCTTCTCCTTTGTTCTCCCTCACTGGTTGAATGAGCTACCCAGACACATCATAACTGCAGAGACACTCTCTACTTTCAAGAAACACCCCAAGACTCAACTAATCTGTGCCTACCTCAGCATCTAAGCTCAGCAGATACACACACTTGATCTACAG
Source organism: Lepidarchus adonis (assembly GCA_037576955.1). Lineage (NCBI taxonomy): Eukaryota > Metazoa > Chordata > Actinopteri > Characiformes > Lepidarchidae > Lepidarchus > Lepidarchus adonis. Next base: position 15,725 of record JBBIGC010158157.1, read on the forward strand.
AATTGTTTTCAAAAGGACAATTTCCTACTTATTGTTCATGTTACTTGATATCTATCTATCTATCTATCTATCTATCTATCTATCTATCTATCTATCTAATCTGACTCACACACAAGGTTTCAGTGCACGAATACGGCTGTAGACGTATCCGGTTTATTCTTAGCTCTGGAAAGGGCTCCCAGAACTGATGCGCCCTCTTGTGGAGAGTTCACAAAACAAAAACTCCCAGTGTGGACAGACCACCGAGGTATCAAATGCCCCGCTAATTCTATCCATGGTGGCCTGGTCATCCACCACCAATCCACACAATACATTCGCTGGAGTTTATTTCATAACCTCAACACTTTTCACCATTTCCTGTAACACATGTAACATGTCCTTACAACCACATATAACAAACGCCCATGATGCACCACAACACCAGCCAATGAGAACTCTCTACTTTGGATTTTGTCTTGCATGCACAGCTCTATTAAGATCTACCCACAAAATTTCAATTATGTTTAAATCAGGGGACTGTGATGGCCATTCCAAAACCTTTAAGTAGTCCATGGTGGATTTCGAAGGTACCTAAGACCTTGTAACACTAAGTCACATGACACCACAGAGGAAAAATGGCTAATTGGCCACAATTTGGACTTTTTTTTTTTACTTAGAGGTGTACTCACTTTAGTTGTCAGCGGTTAAGACATTAATGGCTGTGTGTTGAGTTATTTTGAGGGGACAACAAATTTACACTGTTATACAAGCTGTACACTGACTTATTTATATTGTATCAAAATCTCATATCTTCAGTGTTGTCCCATGAAAATATATAATAAAATATTTACAAAAATGTGAGGGGTATACTCACTTTTGTGAGATATAGGGGATCCTCAATTTACAGAATTTCTTGGTTATGTCACTGCCCTCCCTTCCATCCCCACCCCTTCTTATACTGTAAAAAAATATTACAGTGTAAAATTGAAAATGAATAACGTAAAACACTCAGAAAAAGGCATAACAGATCCTCAGATGGGTGAAAGTCTGGACTGACAGAGGAATGGCCCCATTGCATTACACATGTTTGTGCTTATTTAATAGGATACAATGCAATATGCGAAACATGGCCCACTATAATGATAATATCACAATACAGCTATTTTGCGATAATCAATATATTGCAAGACAATTATATAGTGATACATCACAGAAACAAAATACCAATGAAAAGTTTACATTCATTCATTTATTTGTGCTAACAAATTTATTCAAACCATTTGAAATGAAGACAAACTGAGCAGCAGGAAGATTATTAAATGCACAC
>JBBIGC010158171.1:0-17029 GCA_037576955.1 Lepidarchus adonis
CAGGAACATCTACACTGTGCTGTGTATGAGGTCAGAACACACGCACACACACACACACACACACACACACACACACACACACACACACACACACACAGAAACACAAAACAAACACTATGGTTTTAGGACAGAATTCTTGCTTGTTTATAGGAGCTAAATACTTATTTTCTGCACCATTATACAAAAAAATATTTTAAAATCATACAATGTGATTTCCTGGATTTTTTTCCCACTGTAAGCGTGTTCGGTAAGACAGACATTCACCACCATCTCACACTTGACACTTGGGCTGAAGTGCTATGTGCAAACTCTCCAAGAGAGGGCGCACGGGTACCGGAGTTCTTGTCAGAGCTGGTAATTCAATTGTGTTGTGTCCGTCTTCCCTATCCAAGAATTTCCGGTGTCACAATATATATATACGGTACCTTAAAGACCGCTAACATAGCTTAGCATTGACGAGGTAAAAGAGCATGTGCATCCCTCACTGAGGATCAGAAGGTAAACTCCATTCCGGTGGGTCGGCGTTCTGATCAGTCGCCGTTTAGATCAGTTGACATTCTGAGTTCTGATCCGTTCCAATCGGTTTGCGTTTATCTATTGATGCACACATCTGTCTGTCTGTCTATCTATTTATTGATACATGCATCTTGTTAAGTGATTATAGGACTATATCTTTTATAATGATATAATACCTTTACAGTTTCTGCTCTGACACCTCATGATGGGTGAGGCTGCCCCCTCAGGCTGTGGGGAAAAAAGGAAGGAAGGACTTTAAATTGCGTCTAGTCTTGACAAAACTAATCTCTTATCTAAATAATGAATTTCCACACAAAGAATGAGAGCATTTGATACTAAAAACAGAAGAATCTGTACAATAACGGGTGAATCGAGCCCTCGGATGCAGTCCCACCATGTCCAGATAGAAGTCCTCCTAAAAGCCCAGTCAATTCAAACGTTTTTAAAGCTGTCCTTCAGCTTATATTCTGTGTCAATGAAAGTCATGTGTGCTTATTTTCCGGGAGGGTCCTCTCTTCTCAGAGTATCTGCTCTTCAGTACGAGTTTGGACAAGCTGCTCTTACCATCTGAAGGAGTGTCTGGTGGAGCCGATGACAATGCATTTTTACTGACAACGCATGTTTTTGGGGTGAGGGGAGGCCTCCTTCCCCAACACCCCCTCTTGGCAGTATAAAGCATTGTTAGTGGTGGCGCTTACTTCTCCTTCCTCTGGGATTCTCTGGGTTTTCTGTGCCTAAATTTGTATCATGAAGTGGAACACATCTGTCACACATCGTATAAGGGATACCTGTTTCCCCCCATCTTAGCTTAGCATAGTATTTGCATTTTCTCTGTTCCTCTCATTAACATTTGTTGGGAATAAATTATCCCCCATTACCATTATTAACATTATCTTTTCTCTATCCTTAATCTTAATCTTTGCATCTTCTCTTTGTAAACTTTCTTTCTGAGTTTTATTGAATACTAATGTCTCAATTTATATAGAGTTTCTCTAGGACTTCTGTCATCTAGGAGTCCTGGTTTGAACTCCCTGTAGATGCCTCTCTGGGTTTGCCGTGGGTTACCCCCTCTCCACAACCCTCAATAACTCTGATTAGAGACTAAGAGGGGACTTCTTCTATCTGTGACCAATGAAAACTAATTTCTTCCGTACTCCTAGGACTACGTGATTTAAAGTACTTATAGCTGCTTAACCCAGAATCCAATTCTATTATTGTCATTTTAGAGCTGGAAGTAATTGAGTCCAGCTTTTTAGGGATGTACCCCATCTTCATTCTAACCTCCCAATTTGAACAGTTATATATGTCCCAAACTATATGGGAAGTCTCTGTTTGCCATTATTTAAAAAAATATAGAACCATTTTTTAAAATTATTTTTAGAAGGTCTATGTACATTCTTATATACAGGAATTTGCAGTAGCCGTAGTCCAATCATTAGGACTTGCATGTCGTCCACTAATTTAACCATTACTGAAACTAGCCGAATCAGTATTCAGGTTATAATAATAAGGTTGTTAAGTTCCTTGGCCGCTACTCTGCTTCACAAGTCACTCATGGTTAGGCAGAGATTTGAAAAACTATACTCTAAATAATTAATCATTTATTTAGTCTTGAATATAAGCTTCCACTCGATACTATAGATGAGCATAATCAGCCTGAAACTTTTTCGTTTTTTTGATCCCACCTAGCCCATCTAACTGGTAGATTTTTTTATATTATTATTTTCATAAATGATTGTCATTCCAACCCCCATGTTCTTCCAACCGAAGGGGGTTTGTTATGGAGCATATATTCCAATATAAAACTGGAGATAGATTTTGTAATGCTTTGCTTTTAGTAATGGTCACCAATAGCAAAAAATTTACATTTATCACCCAGATCGGCCCTTATCTTAATAATTAATTATTTATAGGGCCCCATAATCATGATAAATACTACATTTTAGTAATTGTATCAGAATATTTTAATGTATTCCAATCAAGAACTGACCTGTTGCTACCCCTCATAGTGAGATGGACTCCTGGAAGATCCCAGGATACAGTAGGTGTTGCCTACTTGCCGCCCATCATTTTAAATAGTTGGAGACCTCTACCAGTTATGTCCTCTTTTTTGCTACAGAGAATTAAAAGGCCCCATCTTCTGTTGGCCTTTTTACTGCTGACTCCACAAAACGGTGTGTCTACGTATCTATCAGACTTGTGCTGTCCTATATTTTAGCCTTTCTGTCGTCTTATTACTATACAACAACTCAGAATATAATTCAGGGTTCAGAGATTATTTATCTAAGACTTATGCTGGCACGTTGCTGGGGACTATTAAGTAAACTTCTAACATCTACTTGATTACCACTTGGCCATACTAACATAGCCTCCTGGCCACAGTATTAATTAAGTACTTGTTTTATTATTCTCTTTTTACTTCATTTTGAGGTCTTACTGTATCCATAGTTTCTTAATAAATGTAAGTATTTATTCAGTATTCATATTGCCTAAGCAATTGTTTAAATGGTCCGTGGGACCAATGTCTTACAGCTGCCAGCATCACAAACTTTTTCCAGGTCTTGTTCTCTTTATGAAATTACCTGAGTCAGCCTTGTTGTGTGTTGTGAGTAGTAAGTAATTTCTTTTGGTCAGTCCACCAATTACAAATAGCATCTGCATTCTTCTTTCCAAGGACAGGTGATCCATCTAACTTGCCATTCAAACCACTAACTAATCCCCACTATTTTAACCAGAATTTTTCCTACCCTGAATGCAGTTTAATTGGTTTCAGGTACTAATTGGTGAGGTTCCCTTATAATATTAAGTTCAAGCTATAGTTCTGTAAAGCCTTCTCCATTCATCTGCCATGGGAAGCTTCCAGTGCTGCATAATAGAAATATAACACACACACAAACACACACACATATAGAGATGACACGTCAGGTAAGGAGAACTTAAACAACCCAGCAGGCGAATTTATTAACAGAATAAAAAAGGAAAAAAAGAACAGGGAACAAAGCCAAATAGAGTCTTTTCAGGCCCGAGGTCCACGCGGTGGTGCCTCCGTCAAAGGTTGGGCTAGTAGTCCCCTTCGTCTGGGTTTCACCATGAAAAATAAACAGAGAGAGAGAGATAAGGCTTCAAGTTTACACAGCCTGAAAAAGAAAAGAACAAAAGGGTTAGGATGTAGAAACACACAGCAAAGGAGTAGCTCAGGTCCACTGGCAATGAGGCAGCAAGTAGAAAGCCCTGAGCACCTGTCTCTCTGCTGAGGCGCACTGTATACTCGTCAGCCCGGAGATTAATCATTGTTAGATCTCCTCCAGCTGCGAGAAGAAGCACGCCTCCACTGGGAGACACATGCTCCCTGCTGTTCAACAACAGAGAGTGCTGAAAGGGAATGCGGAACTGCCCAGGGTGCTATTTCTGGACAGGCTCGCATCTTCCTTTCTGGAACGGGGAGGTGGCGCGTGTACCCGTGTAGACCATGCGACAAAATATACAGTGGGGCAAAAAAGTATTTAGTCAGTGACCAATTGGGCAAGTTCTCCCACTTAAAAAGACAAGAGACCTGTAATTTTTATCATAGGTACAGGTAACTATTTTTAAAGAATTTATTTGGTGGAAAATAAGTATTTAGCTCCTACAAACAAGCAAGATTTCTGGCTCTCACAGACCTGTAACTTCTTCTTTAAGAAGAAGTTACTTCTTCTATCCTCCCCTTGGCACCTGTTTGAACTCGTTATCAGTATAAAAGGCACCTTTTCACAACCTCAAACGGTTACACTCCAAACGCCACTATGGCCAAGACCAAAGAGCTGTCTAAGGACACCAGAAACAAAATTGTAGACCCGCACCAGGCTGGGAAGACTGAATCTGCAATAGGCAGCAGCTTGATGTGAAGAAATCAACTGTGGGAGCAATTATTAGAAAATGCAAGACATACAAGACCACTGATAATCTCCCTCGATCTGGGGCTCCACGCAAGATCTCACCCCGTGGGGTCAAAATGATCACAAGAACGGTGAGCAAAAATCCCAGAACCACACGGGGGAACCTAGTGAATGACCTGCAGAGAACTGGGACCAAAGTAACAAAGACTCCATCAGTAACACACTACGTCTCCAGGGACGTGTCACTACGTGTCCCACTGCTTAAGCCAGTACATGTCCAGTCTGAAGTTTGCTCGAGAGCATTTGGATGATCCAGAAGAGGATTCGGAGAATGTCATATGGTCAGATGAAACCAAAAAAAATTTTTTGGTAAAAACCCTACTTGTCGTGTTTGGAGGAGAAATAATGCTGAGTTGCATCCAAAGACCACCATACCTCCTGTGAAGCATGGGGGTGGAAACATTATGCTGTGGTGCTGGTTTTCTGCAACGAGACCAGGACGACTGATCCGTGTAAATGAAAGAATGAATGGGGCCATGTATCGTGAGAGTTTAGTGAAAACCTCCTTCCATCAGCAAGGGCATTGAAGATCAAATGTGGCTGGGGCTTTCAGCATGACAATGATCCCAAACACACCACCCGGGTAACGAAGGAGTGGCTTTGTAAGAAGCATTTTAAGGTCCTGGAGTGGCCTAGCCAGTCTCCAGATCTCAACCCCATTGAAAATCTTTGGAGGGAGTTGAAAGTCTGTGTTGCCCAGCAACAGCCCCAAAACATCACTGCTCTAGAGAAGATCTGCATGAAGGAATGGGCCAAAATACCAGCAACAGTGTGAAAACCTTGTGAAGACTTATTTTCCACCCTAATTTGCAAATAAATTCTTTAAAAATCAATGCGATTTTCTCAAGTTTTCTTTCTCATTTTGTCTCACATAGTTGAGGTAAAGTTATGATAAAAATTACAGGCCTCTCATCTTTTTAAGTGAGAACTTGCACAATTGGTTGCCGACTAAATACTTTTTTTATACACACACATATGTATATATATTTTAGCACTCTTTATACCCCAGACTACATGACTCATGATAAGCTTCAACCACTTGCTTAAGATGCTATCAAGATTGTTTCTTGACCTCTTCCCACTTAAATGCCATTGTACAGACTATACACTGAATGCTCGCTTTCTGAGCACTTAATCTTCGTGTGCATCTTGAACTTATAAGGCTCAAAGATTTGACTTCCTCTGTCATATCCATATATGGGAGAAAACTATCATTTAGTCCTTTCCTCATCTTAACAAGATTTATCTTGCTTATTTGCTATTCTTGCACAGCGAGTGCCTAGATATTCACTATTACCTATATATTCAATAGCCCCAATGGGAAACATTATCTCATCCCCATCCATTTGGCAAGGCAGAGTAAGATTATTTAAATAGCACATTAACATATACATGATCATTCAATGTGTTTACATTAGCATCCCTAGGATTGTTAAGTTCCCATAGCTTCTCCCACTCAAATATTCAAAAATTTCTAAAATTTAAAAATGTTAAAAATCTCTTTATAAGATGGGATCTATAAGTCTCTTAACTATAAACTGCTTAAAAAATAAAGGTAACATTTAGACAACACAATCTAACTTCAGGTCAATCACACTTCTGTGAAATCAAACTGTCCACTTAGGAAGCAACACTGATTGACAATCAATTCCACATGCTGTTGCGCAAATGGAATAGACAACAGGTGGAAATTATAGGCAATTAGCACAGACCACAGAGCACTTCTCAGTTCCTCTGCTTTCTGGTTGATGTTTTGGTTACTTTGAATGCTGGCTGTGCTTACACTCTAGTGGTAGCATGAGACGAAGTCTAGAAACCACACAAGTGGCTCAGGTTATGCAGCTCATCCAGGATGGAACATCAATGTGAGCTGTGGCAAGAAGGTTTGCTGTGTTTGTCAGCATAGTGTTCAGAGCATGGAGGCGACAGGAGAAAGACCAGTACATCAGGAGACATGGAGGACCACTACCCCCACCTTTGTGCAAGGAGGAACAGGAGGAAATCTGCAAAATGACCTCAATGTGCCACAAATGTGCATGTGTCAGCTGATACTCTTCGCCAATCAGGACTTCTACATATACTCCTCGCACTGATCCCTCAGTGGTTGATTTTGGATGTTTTCTCATCAGTACTAGCCTAATTCAATCCACTCTAACATAGTTTTATCTCTTCTTAGCCTTCCCAGGCTTTCCCTAGGTTATTCCCCTTGTGTTTCTCCTTAGCTTTTATTTTCTTCCCAAGGGCATTCCCCTCTAGGCTATATCTTTTATTTTTTAGGCCTCAATAACTTCCCATATTAGTAACCCGAATTTGCCTTGGCAGGCCTGGGTTCGAGTCTTAGGGTCAACACTTTTTCTGTGTAGATTCCCAGATCATAACAGCAAGATCAAGCCAAACAGACGCGAAACAACTTCACTCATCGGAGGTCCACCCCACTGTTGCATTGCTGCGATCATTGATCAACATGGCATCACGCTGGGCCGTCTCCTCACAGACCAGCAAAGGATTTCCGAATCTCTGTAGCAACTTCACATGCTGCAGACACTAGAGCTGGCTGCCACTCCCCCCACACCTGAGCCCACCGTCACTCATGTGTGGGAAAGAGCACATCCAGCACACCCTGAGAGGTACAATGGTTGAGCTGGGGCATGTAGAAGCTTCTTGGTTCAAGTGGACAAATCCAAAGTAGCGTACATAGTGGGTTTACTTACCAGACGTGCGTTGGAATGGGCCACGCCCCTGTGGGAAAAGCAGGAAGAGATCTGTGAGAATCATGGGGCATTCATCGAGGAATTACGTAGAGTGTTTGAAAGGCCAACAGACGAGAAGGAGGTCGGTGTACGGTTGTTCACTATGCACCAAGGCAATCGTTCCGTGGTGGTTTATGCTATCGAATTCAGGACTGTGGCGGCTGATAGCTCATGGAACAATGACGCCATCATCTCAGTGTTTTACCATGGCCTCACTGAGTCCCTGAAGGACCAGTTGGCCTCCAGGGATACCACAAGCTCTTGAGTCTATGGTGGTGTTAGCCTCTTGCATCGATGCCCGCTTATGAGCAAGACATAAGCATCAACAGACTGTGTAAGAAACCTCACCACATTTCAACAATACTATGTGAACATGCCAATCTCAACAACAGACGATCCCGAACCCATTCAAGTGGGATGGCCCAAACTGAGTCAGACTGAGTATCAACGCAGACAACAGGGAGGACTTTGTATGTACTGTGGTTCTGCCGACCATTCTGTCGAGACGGAACGTACGGGTGGGTATTGCTTTAGGTGTGTGAACGCAATATAGAGTATTACAATGGGCTGCCCGTTTAGTGTACAACAATCAAGAACACGATGTGCAGGCAACCATTGACTCTGGACGGCAGGTTGTTTAATGGATTGGGGATTAGCCAAAGAATTAAACATCCCTCAAGAAACTTTGTCAATACCGTTAAGTGTTAATGTTTTAGATGGACGACTGTTGGGGACAGGGAAAATCACCCGACAGACTGCATCCGTCCAACTCAATCTAGGACAACACATGGAAGAAATCTGTTTCTTACTGGTTCATTCCCCCTCCATTCCACCAGCTGGACCCCCTGCAGTTTGCCTACAGGGTAAACAGGGCAAACAGGTCGGTGGATAATGCAGTGAATATGAAGCTGCATTACATCGTGCAACATCTCAACAGCCCGGGAACTTATGCCAGGATCCCATTTATAGACTTTAGTTCGGCTTTCAACACCATAGTCCCTGAAATCCTCTCCTCCAAACTCTCCCAGCTAAACGTGTCACCTGCTACCTGTCAGTGGATTACCAGCTTCCTGACAGACAGGAAGCAGCAAGTGAGGCTGGGGGAGATCACTTCTGATTCACAGTCCCTCAGTATTGGTGCCCCCCAAGGATGTGTCCTCTCCCCACTGCTCTTTTCCCTCTACACCAATGACACAGACCCCTCACACCCTGGACACAGACTCTTGGACATGTTGCCCTCTGGCAGGCGATACAGAAGCCTGGAGACCAGGACGTCTCGTCACAGGAACAGTTTCTTTACCCTCACCATCTCCCTCCTAAACAGCTGAACTGTCCCATAATACACATCATGCATCATCACATTTGCACTTTATGTACAATCTCTGTATATTAGAGTTTAGATTATGTCTATATTTATTTTATTATATTGTATGGACAAGTGTTCATTTATACACATGTATATACAGATATGTAAATTCATACATATACAGTAATTATAAATAGTATAGGCATATCATTTTATGTGTGCAAAAATCTTTATATACACATATATATATTTGTTAACATTTATCTTTATTTATAAATTTAAATCCATATCACATATTCATATTGTAGATTGTATATTATTGTATATTATACTTGTTCCATATTTTTTTCATTGTATATTTACATTGCTGTTGTCAATAAACGCGATTCTGATTCTAATTCAGTCTATCAGTAAGTTTTAACAGTGTAGCACATTTTGATAAAACTTTATAATGTATCAACATTTGCTACAATAAGTAAGAATTGCTTTTTTTCGACAAGTTGTGACCATTCGATGGACGGATGTAAAAACGCGCTGTGGTAGGACACTCGACAAGGCAGGACAGTTCGCCAGAACATCGGTCTCAATCGGTGAGTGACAGCGATCACGGGCTTCTAATGCGATTCCCCTGTCGTCCATGTGGGGGCGCTAGTAGTGTCAGTGTGATCATCTACAGCAGATAAAGCGGAGAAGAAGAAGAGCTGAGAGTTATTACAGAGAAACGGGAGCTGCAGGTAAAGAGCTATAAAAACACTTTCTCACTGTTTACACTGTTTAACTCAGAAGCGGCTAATGTTAAATCCTGCTCCTGTGATTTTGGAGATAATGATGTTCTTTCCAGCAGTAATGACCTGCATCTTTCTAGGGTTGATATTTAAAGAACTTAGTTCACTACTCTAAATTTCAGCTTCTCATGGCCTGTCTTTACACCACCATTACACGTTAATGTTTTCCAGGTTTCTGTAGTATTTCAGACTTCTCTCATGAAAGTGCTTCATCTCGTTCATGTATATGTAATTGTGTATACTCATTACCACACCCAGATCCACATTAACTTGCCTTCTGCTTCCACCTGCCTTACTTGCAATGCCTTATGCTCCCTTAATTCTTACATTATAACAACACCAAAACATTAAATTTTAGCATCTAGCATTGTTTAAATTCTCATATTTACCAAGTGCCAGATTTCAAGGTCAGGTTAAAGTCAGAAAAATTTCTCAGTGAACTTGAATTTAAGATAGTTTAAGAGGGGTTCTGTGTTTTACACTATTGTAACACTTATATTTTCTCTCCAATTTTATCCTACAGAGAGGAACATCCACCCATAAGTCTTCTGCTCATCCTATGCACCTACTCAGTAAAAAAATATTTGACCAATATATAAATAAATGCAACTGTGATGGATTTAATGAAGGCCCAAGAAGAATATGTGGCATTGCTGAATTCAGGAGAGATTAAATGTGAGGATATGGAGGAGTCCAGAAGCTCCATGAATCAAAAGGCATCCTCTGCTACCCTCCACACCATTGAATGCCACCAAAAAACACACAAAAATAAAGGAAAAGGGAGAATTCACTACTGTCCACAGTGTGGGAAGAGTTTTGTTGATGGTCATAGTCTGAAAATACATCAGCGCACTCACACTGGAGAGAAGCCGTATCAGTGCTCAGAATGTGGAAAATGTTTTAACCAACAAATTAATCTTCAAACACACCAGAGTATTCACACTGGAGAAAAACCATATCACTGCTCTGAGTGTGGCCAGCGTTTTACTGTACAGAGTAGTCTCCATGTACATCAGCGCATTCACACTGGACAGAAACCGTATCACTGCTCTGAGTGTGGAAACAGTTTCAGAGATATTGGTACCTTCAAAAAACACCAGCGAATTCACACTGGAGAGAGACTATATCACTGTTCAGACTGTGGGAAGAGTTTTACTCAACAAACTAGTCTCCAAACCCACCAGCGCATTCACACTGGAGAGAAACCGTATCAATGTTCAGAGTGTGGGAAGAGGTTTAATCAGCAGAGTCATCTTCAAGCCCACCTGCGGATTCACACTGGAGAGAAACCGTATTACTGCTCAGACTGTGGGAAAAGATTTTCTGTACAGAGTAGCCTCCAAAGACACCAACACATTCACACAGGAGAGAAACTGTATCACTGCTCAGAGTGTGGGAAGAGTTTTACAAAACTGAGTAGTCTGCAAATTCATCAGCGCATTCACACTGGAGAAAAACCGTATCACTGCTCTGAGTGTGGGAAATGTTTTACTCAGCAATTTTCTCTCTATCTACACCAACGGATTCACACCGGAGAGAAACCGTTTCACTGCTCAGAGTGTGAAAAGAGTTTTACTCAACAGAGTCATTTCCAGATACACCAGCGCATTCATACTGGAGAGAAACCATATTACTGCTCAGAGTGTGGACAGAGCTTTAGAGAAAGTTGTGCTCTGAAAACACACCAGCGCATTCACACTGGAGAGAAACCATATCACTGCTCAGAGTGTGGCAAGAGTTTTAGAGAAAGTGGTGCTCTCAGAAAACACCAGCGTATTCACACTGGAGAGAAACCGTATCACTGCTCAGAGTGTGGGAAGAGTTTTAGAGAGAGGGGAACCCTCAAAACCCACCAGCGCATTCACACTGGAGAGAAACCGTATCACTGCTCAGAGTGTGGACAGAATTTTACTGTACAGAGTCATCTCCAAACACACCAGCGCATTCATACTGGAGAGAAACCGTATCACTGCTCAGAGTGTGGACAGAGGTTTACTCAACAGAGTAATCTCCATAGGCATCAAAAGAGAAAGTGTATCACTGTTTAGATTACAGGAGGAATTTAAAGATACACAAAAGCATCAATGGGGATAAAATCTTTAACTGTAGGGGGAATTAGTATTTCACTGTGGTGCATTTTGTGTAATACTGTGTTCACAATCATTTTCACTGTGAATTTTCCCACCCGGTTTAAGGAAGTGTATAAAAGGGATGCACATTTCCCATTGTATAAAATTGTACATATAGTGTAAAATCTGAACCGTTTCCAAAACCATGATTATTTTTTGGGGTGATGTGCTATTGCAATGGTTAGCAGAGAGAATGCCCTGGGGTCAATTCCTAACTGGGCTGGTCAGGGTCCTCCTGTGTGGACTGGATTGTATTGTTCCCTTCAAACTCCTTCTAGCATGTCCTGGGTCTTCCCTGCAACCTCCTTTTATTTGGTTGTTTGGAGAACTTTTCCACTGGGAGATGTACTGAACAAAGCTCTCCATCGTGTAAATGCGAGGAAATCCCCAGGTCCAGGCAGGATATTCGGTCGCGTTCTCCACTGCTGTGCCGACCAGCTGACGGCTCCCTTCACCTGCATCCTGAACGACTCGCTGGCTCAGTCAGTAGTTCCCACATGCCTGAAAAGATCAACCATAGTCCAAGACCAACAACCCATTTGACCTGAATGACTACAGGCCTGTCGCACTGACATCCTTGGTTATGAAGGTCTTTGAGAGGATCATCAGAGATCACATCTGCTCCTCACTTCCCAGTTCACTGGACTCCTTGCAGTTCGCCTACCGTCAAAACAGGGCAACTGATGATGCCATTTCCCACATCCTCCACAACACACTCACTCATGTGGATGGTGGGAGGGTGAACTACACCAGGCTGCTCTTCGTAGATTACAGCTTGGTGTTTAACACCATCATGCCCCAGAGACTGTTCTCCATGATCAGCAGTCTAGGACTGAAACCCTGACTCTGTGACTGGATCCTCAGCTTCCTCTCAGGCAGACCCCAGGTGGTAAGAGTGGGAAAATGCATCTCCAACACCATCCCTCTGCTGTATGCATTGTACACACATGACTGCACAGCCACACGCAGCTCCAACTCCATCGTGAAGTTCGCAGACGACACGGTGGTCCTTGGCCTCATCACCAACAACGATGAGTCTGCATACCTGGAGAAAGTGGAGGAACTGGCATAATGGTGCCAGACTAACTGCCTTCAGGTAAACGCCAACAAAACCAAGGAGCTGATAGTGGACTTTAGCAGGAAGCAGCAGAGGGTCTACACTCCCCTCTACATCAGGGGGATACTGGTTGAGAGGGTCGCCAGCATCAAATTGTTGAGGAAAGAACCTCCTCTCGCACCAAAGACATGGATTGCCAGTAAAAATGTATTGTCCTCGGCTCCACCATCAACCGTTCAGATGTTAAGCAGCAGCTTCTCTCAGCTCACATTGGAAGGACAGAAACTCCAAGAGAACCTTGGACAAGCTTTTATAGCCTCCTTGAAAAAGCACATGACTTTTATGCTCATGAAGTAGTATGAGATATCAGCCAAAGCAGCAGCTTCGAGTGACGTTAGCAAACAGCTAACAGGGACATGCGTAAGGTACTTTGTAGCCTAAACAATTTGTTTACATCTCAAGGTCAGAGGCAAATCTGGCATTTGTTGTTGGGATGTAGATGACTTCATTTTGCTGATGCATGCGTGATGTACCATCACTAGTATTAGTCAAAACAGAGGTGTTTTTTCTCTATAAAATGCCCAGGCCAGTTGGGGGGATTTTGTGAGTCTGTCTGGTAATGACACGCGGTCATGCGGACTCTCACCCAACGCTGCGGGCTCTTCGGGGTAAACTTCTGTCTATCATGGTTGTTCAAGATTAAATGTACCTCCTGAAGGAACTGTAAAGATTCTTTTATTTTTAATATCAAAATGCTCTTCTGACTCATTCTTTGTGTGGAAAATCATTATTTAGATAATAGATTAGTTATGTCAAGACCTCACGCAAGTTAAAAGTCCTTCCAGCTGAGGGGAAAATGGTTGTTATTTACCTTCAGCCTGAGGAGGTGGCTTTCCGATCTAGTTCAGAATGCTTCAGAGCAGAAACTATAGGAATTTATGGATTATAATAGATATAGTCCTATAAACCTTAACAAAATACCTGGGAATGCACATCAGTCAGGATCTGACATGGACTCAGCACACCCAGGCTCAGGTTTCAAAAGCCAGACAACGTCTGTTCTACCTCAGACAGCTAGGAAATTCAGAGTTTCACCAGCTGTCCTGAGAACCTTCTACACCGGTGCTGTGGAAAGCGTTCTGACTATGAATCTGATCTCCTTCTTTGGAAATAGCTCTGTACAAAATCGTACAGCTCTGGCCAAGGTTGTACGCACAGCCGAATTATTGGTTCCAGGCTCCCCCCTACAAATCATTCACAACCAACGATGCAGATCCAACCAAGATCATCAAAGACCTCTCACACCCCAACAACAACCTGTTCTGCTTGCTGAAATCAGGGAGATGGTTCAAAGTTATTTCACCTTTTTTTGTTAAGTACATAACTTCACATGTGTTCATTCATAGTTTTGAAGCTTCAGTGAGAATCTACCAATGTAAATGCTCATGAAAATAAAGAAAACACATTGAATGAGAAGGTGTGTCCCAACTTTTGGCCTGTACTGTATATACACAAGAGATAAGGCAATTGTAAGGTAAAATAGTTGAACAGAGGAAAAAATGATGATCCAGATGCAAATACTTTACAATTTTTATTATTATATAAGTATATTGTTCAATCTGTTCAGAACAGGAAGGAGGCTGGGTTTGGTACAAACTTGCTTCTTTTTACTGATGGGTTTATAAAAGGTGAAACCTGAAGGCAACTTCTGTTTGAGCAAGAATGCTTGGACAACTTTCAGATTGTTCGGCTATTTTTTCCCCATTTATCGTGAATTGTGTCACTAGAAAGAGTTAAGTGTATTCTTGTGAGAATTAATTTTCTCAACAACATATGTCTAATGTATGTTTAGGATAAGAACTATTCTACTCCATATTCAAGAAATTAAATAAATGTTTGCAAGATCTGTCATCTGTTCCATCAGAATGACACCCTCTCCAAGACTGGCTCACAAGACCCCCCATAAAAACCTGCTTCCAAGACAACATGCAATACAACCCTGATTCCAAGACAACATAGGAAAAATCTATAAAAATTTTTCTTCATGGACATTCTGCCACACTCCACCCATCCTGATGAAAATGTATGTTACTGTACGGGGCAGACGTAACCTAATGTTTAGAAAAGTGGGTTTGTGACGGAAGGATTGCAGGTTTGATTCACAGAACCGGACAGCAGACAGAAGCAAGGCACTTAACCCCCTACTGCTCACCATGTATGTCACTCTACATAAGAGCATCTGCCAAATGCTGTAAATGTACATGTATTTCAAATATGTTTCACCTACAGTAACATTCCATGCAGCTAAAGGAAAAAATAAAGTTCTTGAAGAGTACTAGTGTTAACAGTTAGTTAATCATTTTTAAAGCTGACTAGGTTTCCTCACTATTTTAACTCGGCAGACATTGTCTCTTTAGCCAGATCAAACTGATTCTCAGTTGTAACTGTGACATTGTAGATAAGATCACATGATAAAGAACAAACATTTCAGTAACATGAAACACAATTTATTTTTAGACTGTTATTTTTGTTACACCAACTCCAATAAACTTTACAAAAAAGAACCTACTTATTTTCTTTAGCCCTTTAAGTTGTATTTTTTTTTAAATATTTAAAATATGTACAGTTTGACTGATTTCTTTATTTTACACAGCAAAGCTTCTAGTTCTTAGTACATTTGTGTCCCATAAAATTTGAATATCTGAAGTTTTTTCCACACTCTGAGCAGTGATACGGTTTCTCCCCAGTGTGAATGCGCTGGTGTGTTAAGAGAGAACTGTGTTGAGTAAAATTTTTCCCACACTCTGAGCACTGATATGGTTTCTCTCCTGTGTGAACGCGTCGGTGTCTGTGAAGATGACTCTGTAAAGTAAAACGCTTCATACACTCTGAGCACTGATACAGTTTCTCTCCAGTGTGAATTCGCTGGTGTTGTTGGAGAGAACTGTGCTGAGTAAAGTTCTTCCCACACTCTGAGCAGTAATATGGTTTCTCTCCAGTGTGAATGCGCTGGTGTGTTTTCAGGACACCACTCTCTCGAAAACTCTGTCCACAGTCTGAGCAGTGATACGGTTTTTCCCCAGTGTGAACACGCTGGTGAATTTGGAGATTACTCTGTCTTGTGAAAGTCTTTCCACACTCTGAGCACTGATACGGCTTCTCTCCGGTGTGAATGCGCCCATGTCTTTGGAGACGATTTTTCTGATTAAAGCTTTGTCCACACTCTGAGCACTGATACGGTTTCAGTGAAGTGTGAATGCGCTGGTGTGTTTGTAGACAACTCTGCACAGTAAATCTCTGTCCACACTCTACACACTGATAGGGTCTGTCGCCAGTGTGAATGCGTTGGTGTATCTGGAGTGTTCTTTGACTAGTAAAACTCTTCCCACAATCTGAGCAGCAATACAGTTTTTCCCCTGTGTGAACATGCTGGTGTTTTTTGAGGGCACCCCTCTCTCTGAAATTCTTCCCACAAGTTGAGCAAAAATATGGCTTCTCTCCAGTGTGAATGCGCTGGTGTGTTTGGAGATTACTCTGTACACTAAAACTCTTTCCACAGTCTGAACAGTGATATGGTTTTTCTCCTGTGTGGACGCGCTGATGTATTTGGAGAATACTGCGTTTTATAAAACTCTTTCCACAGTCTGAACAGTGATATGGTTTCTCACTTGTATGAATGTGCTGGAATTGTTGGTGATTCTGCTGATTAAAACTCATCCCGCACTCTGGGTAGACATTTATTCTTTCTTGGCCTTTATATTGTGTTTCTCTCTGGGATAGGTTATTAAGGAGAACAGTAAATGATGTTTCTTGGATGTTGGAGTTTCTGGACACCATGTCCATCTCTTCTGATCTCAGCATTCTTATGCTTCTTGTATTTTGCAGTTCTTGTGTTGTAGATGCAAACAGAAATACTACAGAAATTTGGAGACCAGAAGGAAACTTCAACAAGGGGTCATTCCACTCTGGAGAAAAAAAGAAAAAAAAGTCAAATTCAACATTGTATGTATGAACAAAGTTACAAGCAGTAGGCAGCTACCAACAGCCTTGAGGAACAGTGACATGAGACAGTACTTTGCTCAATGGTACCTCATTATTACTTGGGCTGGGACTTGAACCTCTGCCCAGTCCTCAGTGAGGTCTGAAGCTGTGATGTAAACCATTGTCACAGTAGGTACATTTTCATTGTCTAATGGACTTTTTTTTTGGTTTCTCCAAGACCATCATTTTGTCTCTAGTTCATTTTCCCAATTTCTGACCATACCTAACCCTTCGGCCTTTGAGGCGTTTTTGACAACTCTCGATTAAAGCAGGTATTTCTTCTATTTACTCTTTTTAACCTCTCGGACACTTCTTTTACACTCAAAACTGTATGGAAGATTACGGAGACCCCAACGTCACCCGAGGAGAAAAAAAAAACCAATCCGTTCCCTCAGTTTTACAATCTGTTCTCTCAGTTTTACAATCCGTTCCCTCAGTTTTACAATCCGTTCCCTCAGTTTTACAATCCGTACCCGCGAATTTCCAATCCGTGCGCTCAGATTTTATAAA
>JBBIGC010158199.1:0-17024 GCA_037576955.1 Lepidarchus adonis
ATCTACAATAGGCAGCAGCTTGGTGAGAAGAGATCAACTGTTGGAGCAATTATTAGAAAATGGAATAAATACAAGATGAATGTCAATCATGGGGCTCCATGCACCTCGTGGGGTACAAATGACCTTGAGAACGATAAGGAAACGGCACAGAACTACATGGAGGAAACAGGTCAATGACCTGAAGACAGTGGGGACCACAGTAACAAATGTTACTTTTAGTAACACACTACATCATCATGGATTAAAATGCTGCAGCGCTCGGAAGGTCCCCCTGCTTAAGCCAGCACATGTCTGGGCCCATCTGAAGTTTGCCAGATACCATCAGGATGATTCAGAGTAAGATTGGGAAAATGTCATGTGGTCAGATGAGAACAAAATGGAACTCTTTGGTATAAACACCACTCTCGTGTTTGGAGGAGAAAGAATGCTGAGTTGCATCCCAAGAACACCATACCCACTGTGAAGCATGGGGGTGGAAACATGCTTTGGGGCTGCTTTTCTGCAAAGGAGACTGGATGACTGATCCGTATTAATGATAGGACGAATGGGGCCATGTATTGTTTGATTTTGGACAAAATCCTCCTTCCATCAGTGAACGCATTGAAGATGAAATGTGTCTGGATCTTCCAGCATGGCAATGATCCCAAACACACCACCCAGGCAACAAAGGAATGCCTACGTAAAAAGCATTTCAAGGTTCTGGAGTGTCCTAGCCAGTCTTTGGACCTCAATCCAATAAAGAATCAACAGCCCCAAAACATCACAACTCCTGAGAAGATCTGCATGGAAGAATTGTCATTGCCAACCAAGGTTACATTACGAAGTATTGAGGTGAACTTTTGTTATTGACCACATACCTATTTTCTGCACCTTTATACAAATACATTCTTTAAAAACCATACAATGTGATTTCTTTGATATTTTTTATATTTTGTCTTTCACAGCTGAAGTGAACCTATGATGAACATTACAGACTCTCATCTTTTAAGAGGGACAACTTGTAGAATTGGTGGATGCCAAATACTTTTTTTTGCCACACTACCTGTGGAAGCATGCAGGTGTTTAGGAGAGCCAAATTGTTTAACAAAATCTTGAATTTAGAAGAGTAGAGAAGTGTACTGGAACTGATTTATAAGAATAAGGGTGATGTACAGTTGAAGTTGAGTTGAAGTAACCACAGAAGAATAAAATAGTCAGCTATAGTATGAAGTTATAGGAACAAGTTGATCGATTTTCTTTAGTCAGTTGATGAGGCATGAAAAATGTCTTTAGAGATTTTATTATAGAAAGTATGAAAAATAGAAATAAAGGAAGAATACATCTGCTTTTCTCTCCGACTCCACTCTGAACTCAGACTAAAAGTCTACGTGTGTGTGTGTGTGTGTGTGTGTGTGTGTGTGTGTGTGCCAAGGAGCACACGTTATCTATGTTTACAAAGACAGGCCTGGAGCCTGAAACCTCCCGAAGGTCAGTTGCACAGACAGAAGCACAGTGAACTTAGAAGTGAAAAGTGTATACTGATCATAGTCTTAGGAAAATATATATATTAAAGAAATATACCAAAATCACACAGAGTAGTGGAAACTAGGTTAGTAAAAAAATGATGATTATTGAGCAGCAGTATGGTTTCATGCAAGAAAAAAGGCTTGTTGATGTAATTTTTGCTTTAAGTATGTTGAGGGAGAAGTGAAGGGATTCTTTGGGGACTTAGAGGAAGGATATGACAGGGTGCCTAGAGAGGAGTTGTGGTATTGTATGAGGAAGTCACTGACGAGAATAGGAAAGAATAGAGAAATTTGTACATCAGAGGGACAGCCCAGGTTGGACAGTTTGGAAACAAAGTCGAGAAGCGAGATTGCATTGGTTTGGAAAAGAAGAACTTTCAACTTTCAACTTTAATAGATTTAAAAAGCACCTTTAAAACAACAAAGTTGACCAAGGTGCTGTACACTGACATAAAAGAATAAAAACCAAATACAACAATAAAAAAACAATAAGACAATAAAACCAACATCTAAAAACAGATTTATAAGCCAAGGAAAAGAAATAGGTTTTAAGAGCACTCTTAAAGGGAGAAGACAAGGTTTATGTATTGCAAGAGCACATGCAGGTGGTTGGTGAGGAAAATGCAGAGGACAGGAAGAAATGGAAAGGTTCTGCTGTGTCAACCTTAAAAGAAGTAGTCAAAAGAAAAAGAAGTGCATGTTTGTATGCGTGTGCATAGGGTGCGTGTGTGCGTGCATGTGTGTGTTTGCGTATGTGTGCATTTTGAGTTGGTTTTTTTTTTTTGTTCTTTGTTTTTTTTAGTGTCACTGCATGACTCCTTGAACTCAACGGATGGAGCTGTAGGGCCTGATTTGGAAAGAAATCTTGCAGACAGAACAGAATGGCCTAATTCCAAAATGGCAGAAGCAGTAGGACCTGGCGCTGCAGGTCAGTTTACAGCTACTGACCTTACAGGCATAAATGGCCCATGCTGTGTTCAACAAAAAGGTCACTTTTTCAATAAAAGCATTTATTTGTCTCTCATTTCTACCATTCTATCTTTCTGCACCTCTCTCGCTCTCTTACTCTTACTGTTGCTCTCCTTCGCTTACTGTTATTCTCTCTAGGTCAGTCTTATGTTCAGAGTGGGGCAAGTGAGGTGGAGGCACTGCAGGAGGCATATAGGCAGATCAGCCACTCAGTAGAAGAGGAGGAGAAAATTCAGGAGACTTGCAAGAGTCCAGCCTCTCCTGCAACTCCAGAGCACCTCAGGGGAACTTTAAAGCATGTCTCCACAGCAGAGTCAGGTCTGTCTCAAAGACAGGAGTCTAATATATCTCCAATGAGCTTTTTAATGAGCAAGGCAGTTTGATCTATTCAGTCATGGTCATATTTGACTTCTTCCATATACTTTAATTGCTTTGTCAATGAGGTTTGCAGTTCACTGTCTTATTAAATTGTGCTTGTACATGAAAGATTTACCCACTGCAGAGGAGTTGATGCAGGCTATTGGACCAGATTCTGAGTTCACATATGGCTTCCCCCTGCCTCTGAGGTGAACCTTACCGCACTTCAGATGAATATATGATATTACATGTAAGAAAATGTTACATTTGGAGAGGTAACACATGTTTCTAATATAGGGAATCAGAAATAGATGGGAATGCTGGAAGGATGGCTTCAGAAGGAACCCCTAGGAGAGCAAAAGCTAACGACTCTGCTGGTGAGCTCAGAGTTGCCGATAACAAGAGTACTGCGGTAATGGAGCCACATTCGATTTCCCCAAACAACAGATACAGGAGCATTACTGAGGATGTGAAAAAACTCATGCAGGAACAAGAGGACTCTCAGGAAAGTTTCTCTAGCAAAGGCAAGAAACAGCAGGTGAGGAGGAACTGCAGACTGCCACTGCGCTTAATTATGTTATTTTAATAGATTTTTTAATATTGGTGCTTTTTTTTAGAGCCAAGTGTCTTGAAAAGAGATAATAAGTAGTTCTGAGGAAAGTCTGACACACAGTGAAACAAGTGACCATTTTTCTTTCCCTGAAGATTATTCATTTCTTTCTGCTACTGCATTTCTGTGACTGTGGTAATGATTATAATGATAACAATTGGTGTTGCATTAACTTTTATTTTAGGTGCCTAGCAGATCCAGCACCAAAGCTCCTAATTCATATGCATCCAGAAAAGCACCAGTGCCATCTGGGAGAACCAAAAGATCTGAGATCAGACCATTTTCAAAGGCTTCCATACCCAGCAAGGCTGCCAACATATCAAAGCCTCCATCTTCTGTGGCTCAGAGAAAGAATCAGATCACCAACAAGGCAAACACTCTAAGCCTTACACATACTATCAAAGGTATAAATGTTTGCTATATAGAGCAAATATTATTTTTTATACTGCTGCAGTGTGTGTTGTTACTGTCTGTGTTTTAGAAGTTTTTAGGTTTAAATATTTTTATAAATATTTGGAATTTTAAAAGGATTTAAAGGAAGAATTTTTCAGTGACAGTACTTTTGTTAAAAGCATCCATTACTGTGTTCATGGACAGCTATTTTTAGAAGCCTGTGAAAGCAGGATATATTTGCAAAGCCAAATCAAGCATTAATACAAATATTTCTTTATTGTAAAACATACTTTAATAATGGTATTAAATTAAATAAGCCTTAATGAAAAATTACAAAATAAAATTTTGTCTAAGTCTTGCACTGGGGATTTTGAGTGCTATAGAATTGAGCAACAAACACCCATTAAGGATGATGGAAATGCAAGAAGTCCAGTAACTGAAGATGTAAGAGTGCAAGGGGGACTGTTGGACTGTATGGAATTCATTTTGATAGGTAGAGGCAAAGCCATGAAGGGCTTTTTGATGCTTGAAATTTGCAGCAATGCAATTCGTTTCAATTGGCTCTTTGTTATTACAGTCTGTGGTAAGTATGAAATATGATTACATTTTATACTTTCTGCTACTTGTTGACTGTAGGTCTTGAACGGTGTCAGAATGTTAGTAGATAATATCTACTAGAAGTTCCAAAGAAGGACAATCAGTGAACCAGCACATGAGGGAAAAACTAGCTAGTGTCTCTACTTCTGGCTGTGAAAGAAATCTGTCAGTTTACAGTGTATCAGAGTCACAGCTGTTTTGGTAGCCTGTTAAAGGCCTATTAGGTTTTAATGTTATAGCTGCGCTGTGTAATCAGTACGCCATCACTATCAGTAAGAGAATAAATAGATTAATGGCCATTACTGTGTTCAAAGTTTTCATTTTCCAACACTGTGAATAACACTACCTCTTTTGCTACAAAATTTTCCCTTATAGAAGCACTGAAGCCTTTTAATGAACATTTTTAATTCATTTTTATAATTATATATGTTGTGTTCAAACTGTTTTCAGAATCCAACGTTCAGTAATAAAACATTTATATTGTGTTTTGCAGCAGCATTTTAAACTACTGTGGAAAAAGGATAGGGTTCCTCGCCCCCTATATCCAGTCCAGCTTTTTCTATTGCTAACAGCCAAATATGAATGGCCAGCCAAATTACAGATTACATTACAGATTTTCAAAGCAGAGTTGAGCCATTAAATGTGAAGATATTTGTTTTGAATAAATATAAAATTTTTAGCCAAAAGGAAGTGGTTTTCTGCTACTTTCTCTGTTTTAAGTGCTGTGTTCTCCATGTTTCTGTTTAGGTCCAGACACTGATGTGAGGGTAAGCAATGAGCTAATTGCCTCTGTCCAGTCCTTAGCTTCCATTTTGCAGCATCAAATGAATGGTCTGAGCAATGTCTGTCCTGACAATACAGACGGCAACACACAGCAAACAACAGGAAGCAGAGTGAGTAAATACTGTAGATATGGCATCACACTCTCTATGTTATGAAAGTTTTCTTCTTTTATCCAGAGGACTTTTATAATTGCATCCTTTCTTCCTTTGATATCTCTGTGATAGAAAGTGCTGGTAACAGAAGTACCTAGCAGTGATCAGGACCTGCCCTCCCAGTGCTCTTCCCTGGAGCATCTACAGCTAGGTCAGAAAGAAAGACAGCTACTTCTCAGAGAAGAGCAGCTACAGCAAGAGCACACCAAAGAGATCAGCGCACTCAAACAGGAGAACTACATGCTGCATAGCAAGGTTAGCGCTTGAACTTGCTCTTTCTTCATTGTGTTTAATTTGACTCATTTGTCTGTTCAGTCAAGAGTCATTTTCTACTTGTAATGAAGTCATTAGTGAATAGTAATTTATAATAAACAGTTAATAATAAACAGCTATTAACTGATTAGGAGATTATGGCTATTTACTTATTTTGAGGTATATTTTACAACACTCAGTGTTTATTCAAGTGTCTTGCTATGTATAAGGAATATGTTTTGTTTATAATGAGGCTAAATTGTCTTATTCACAAACTCTTTTTGACTAAATATTCGACTTTACTGTCACAAATATGGCAACATATATGTATGTACATGTGTAATTCTGATTTCCATAAGACACTTTATCTGACATACATTATTTTTAGGGCTGTCAAATGATTTTAAAATGTAATTGCAATTAATTTCAGAATTTCATATAGTTACAGTTGTGCTCATAAGTTTAAATACCCTGACAGAATTTATGATTTCTTGTCCATTTGTCAGAGAATATGAATGACAACACAAACCTCTTACTCATGGTTAGTGGTTGGATTAAGCTGAGTAAACTGTGTTTGCTCTTTTTTTAATCATAATGACAACAGATACTCTTCTAATGACCCTGATTATATGTTTACATACCCTGGTGATTTGGCCTGATAACATGCATACAACTTGACACAAACAGGTTTGAAATTAAAATTAACCATCCAGTGCTGCACTGACGTTTTTTGGAATCTAAGTCATGGGGAAAGTAAAAAGAATTGTCAAAGGATCTGTGGAAAAAGGTAATTGAACACTATAAAACATGAAAGAGATATAAGAAAATAGTGCAGTGTTCAAACTCTAATTAAGAAATGGAAAATTAGGGGTTCTGTTGAAACTTCAAGAAAGGTAGGCTGCATGGTCGAGTTGCCAGAAAAAAGCCATTACTATGCAAATGCCACAAAGTATCTCACTTACAAGATGCGAAACAGCACAGAGACCAGCCTCAAATCTTCTGGCATAAAGTCATTTGGAGTGATGAGAC
The DNA here is from genome assembly GCA_037576955.1 of Lepidarchus adonis. Classification (NCBI taxonomy): domain Eukaryota; kingdom Metazoa; phylum Chordata; class Actinopteri; order Characiformes; family Lepidarchidae; genus Lepidarchus; species Lepidarchus adonis. The sequence goes on from JBBIGC010158199.1 coordinate 6,648, forward strand.
TAAAATGTAACTTTTTCACCACAACCATAAAAGCTACATTTAGAGAAAAGCCAACAAGGTACACCATTCCTACTGTGAAACATGGTGGTGGATCAGTAATGTTTTGGTGATGTTTGACCTGCAAAGGAACAGGAAATTTGGTCAGAATTGATGGCAAGCTGAATGCAGTGGGTTATCAAAAAATACTGGAGGAAAATGTGCACTCATCAGTCAGGAATCTGTGCATGGGACATATTTGAACATTCCAATATGACAATGATCCAAAACACAAGGCCAAGTCGACCTGTCACTGGCTACAGCAAAATAAAGTGAAGTTTCTGGAGTGGCCATCGCAGTCTCCTGACCTCAATATCATTGAGACACTCTGGGGAGACCTCAGATGTACAGTTCATGCAAGACAGACCAATAATTTACAGGAACTGGAAGCTTTTGGGCAGCAAGAATTGGCAGCTTTACTGTCTTTATCTTTATTGAAGAGAAAGAGCCTCACCCACAACTACCACAAAAGACTTCAAGTTGTCATTAATGTTAAAGGGGGCAATACATGGTATTAAGAACTGGGGTATGTAAACTTTTGATCAGAGTCATTAGGGTAGTTTGTGTTGTGATTATGATTTTAAAAAAGTAAACACAGTTGATGGATAATAAATGGCTTCAGCCAAACACTAACCATGAGTAAAAGAGAGGTTTTTGTGTTATCATTCATATTCTCTGAAAAATGGTTAAGAAATCATAAATAGTGTCAGGGTATGTAAACGTCTGAACACAACTATAACTCTATATAAGTCTTTAATTACAAATTTATTTTTACACTAAATGAAAATTGTTTGGGGTAGCTCCTAAGATGGGTCATTGGAAACAATCCAAATGATGTTGCACAAACCCTCATCCTCTACCATGTTAATTGACCCACATGGTGTGACTATCCATTAACAATTGCCGTTACCTTTACCCTTAACTTGTTGGAAGTTTATTGATCCGTTGTTTGACATAGATTGCATAGTTGTCTTTGACACACACGTACATATATACTGTTATAGCATTGTTATTGTGAATTTTTGCCATGATAGCCATGTAGAGAAAATCTCATATCATGATGGCTCTATATTAAAGTCTTCAGGAAGACTAAACCCAAAGACATCATTACAGAGGATTTATTTTTTCATATCAATATTATATATACAAGTCAGGTGACAGAAGTTGGTTTGTTGTATATATTTTAATCCTAGTTCATAATAACAACACAGTAATATACACTGTCTAACTAAAGTAAGTACACCCTTTACATTTTTTGTAAATATTTTATTATATCTTTTTTTATAGGACAACACTTAAGTCATGACACTTTACTACAATGTAAAGTAGTCATTGTACAGCTTGTATAACATTGTAAATTTGCTCTTATATGATATTGCTGTATCATTGTCTTGTAATTTATCAATTATCACAGAATTACTGTATCATGATATTATCGTTATCATGGGCCATATCGCAAGAAACCTTGTGGTTCCCACCCCTAGGATGTTACCTTGCTCAACCTTCAGTGTTGCCTGAGCTGGGATTTGAACCTGTGACCTTCTGATCCAAGGGGCAATGTCCTAACCACTGTCCACCCTTATTGTTGGCCAGGTTGCGCCATTCTGGTGCATTTTATGCAACATGAAAGTGAGGAGCAGTCTATTAATCATATTCCTTAGTTTCATATAATGGCCAGTATATCTGTGTATTTATATGTTGTAGACATTAAGCAAGTTCTTCATTTTCTCTACAAAATGTGTGTTTTTTTTATATGTTTTATGGCAAGGTCTTTTTAATGGCTGCATTTTCATGTGTTTGAGTATGAATAAACTCACCTTGAATGCCTCTCTAGAATAAATGCTGTGGATCTCTTAAATGAAGAACCCTAAAGCCTTTAGTGCTTCAGTTCCTTGAGAGTTTAAGCTCTTCCCAAAGCAGTCCTTCGTAAGTGCCCAGATTGTGCTATTTTCTCCTCGTATTTATCTGGTAAGATAAGATAAGATGTGTTGTCCTGGAATTATTTATCTCCAGTCCCTTTTTTCTAACCCATTTTCTGTTTATCTGCCAGGCTTATCTGAGGCTGGTAATGGTCTGGCACTGGCTCCTTATAATAAATATTGAAAATGGGTATTTAATGGTGTTTTGTGCTCAAAAGCAGCACTTTATACATTGCTTTGTAAACATGCTTTTATTACTTTGCAATAAGTACTTAAATTAGTAAAATTTGACTCTCTACTGTCCAGCTCTAGTCCTGTAGGGCCAATGTTCAGGACCTGATCAAGGTCTGCATGTTGATTGGCAGGTTAAGTGAGTGTATTTGAGGAGGAGAACTACCAAACTAGACTGGACACTGACCCTTGAGGGGTGCTCTGAAATTGGGAGAGACTAGAACTGCTCTGACTATGTGCAATGCGTGTTGTAATACCTTTTAATCACAACTAGCATTAGCATTTTATGCTACAGCAGCTCTTCTGTGGGATCAGACCAAATGGGCTCTGTCTCTGGTTTACCAGTGTTCCATCTGTGAACATTTTTGTTAGGCAGTAACCACTTTATACAGGGATGCTCTGATGCAGTTGTCTAGCCATCCCAATATGATCTTTGTCAAAATCATTTAGATCCTTAAGTTTGCAGATTTTTCTTGCCTCCCAGGTGCTATTTTTACTACATAAGCTAATCACTGTTATTCATTTCACCTGTCAGTGATTTTACTGTTATTTCTGATGTGTGAGTGTTATTGTTGAGTTGTGAAAATGCTCAATGTTCAGCTGCGCAGTTTAGAAGAGGCCAATAAGAAGCAACGATGGAGTTTGGCCGAGTCCTCAGACCCAGTAACAGTGGAGAAACTGGAACAGATAGGAAAAGAACTGAAGGAACAGGAGACACTGATTCAAGGCTATCAACTGGTGAGTTTGTTTCTTCGTCCTGCTTTCTGCACCAGGATAGAGCACATTATGGCACAGTTTGTTTAGTGTGTGTGGATACATTTCTGTCTTCTGTGTTTGCCTGAGAGTCAAAATGTATTCGTAGTAGCAGTAAATCAATTGAATTGATATTTGTTTAAAAATACATGGCAACAAGTCTTATTATTGATTTCTTTGGCTTGACAATACTCACACTACAATTAAAGATAGCGAAAGATACTGTGCAGTTCTGGTGTGACTGGAGTTTAAGTTTAATTGAGCAATTCCCTTACTTGAACATTATCTAAACAGAGTTTCCTGTAAACTGTGAACACTGCTTCTCTGCTATTCCTGCTATGGCAACATGATTGTCTTACAAACAGTCTCTGTATCTGCAGCAGCTTGTTAAATGGGATTCTACAAAAACACTGCTTTTCAGCTTGCTCTGCTTAAATTTACTTAGCAGAAAAATTAACTACATTTTTAATGATGTTAAATATACTATTCCATTTGAAGGTTATGTTTTGAAAATATGATGGATAGGCATGGGACACCACAGTTGTCAGAAGGCACTACAGTAGCACATATAAAGTGGCAGCATTAGCATTTGGTTGGTATGCAGCAGTGAAACACTTACAGCACAGTGAATTGGGAGAGAGCTGTGGTGCAACTGCCTGTGCAAATAGATTGAACAAGAAACCACAGCCATCATTTCAAAGACTGCCTAAACCATTGAGAAGAGAAGCAAATTGACAGCTTTACAGATGCCCTTAGACAAGGAGAAAGATCCAAAGGAACAAAGGAAACTATTCTCTGCTTAAAGATTTATGCATTGCTAAAGGAATCAGCATATTTTCTAAAAAAAAAAAAAAAAACAACAACAGCGAAGCAAATTCTCTTAAACTCACCAAAACAAATCTCTCTCTCTTTCTCCCTCCCACCCTCCAATTTACTCAGCTCAGTAAAAGCTAGAGGAACTCTAGCTTTCATCAGAGCTAATCTAAAAGTAGCGTTTCCATCACAGAGAGAGGACCATAATCTAGTACTGAGTGATGTGTGCTTTATGAGTCTCCTTTTATAAAGTGTTAAAAAGAGTCCAAACGCTTGAGAAATCACTTTGAAACACATCACAGTTGTCAAGAATAGTCAGAAAAAATGCCTCTGCAGTCATTTCTCTTGTTGTCTCATTGAGAAGCATGACTGTTTGTTTGGTTTTTCACAAAAAAAGAAGCCAAGTCCCTATCTGAATATATCAGTGAGCTTGCTGAAGTGATAGATGCTTATATTCATTGACTCTTTCCTTGCTTGAACTGCCCAGCTTAGCTTAAACATCATCAGAACAGACATCTAGCATAGACAGACAGACAGACAGATAGACAGACAGCAAGCAGGAGCATAGCAGAACAGGCATCAGGCCCAGATTTTAACCCCCCACCTCCATCTTGGAAAGAGTTAAAGATTTTAATGACTCTAGGGACAAAGGATTTTTTGTATCTGTCTGTGGTTCTGTGATTGCAGCCTCCCATCAATTATCCAGTTTGACCATGATGTAGTCTATTATATCCAATCCACCAGGTGTGAGTCCATTCCTATTCTGAACAGCTTGTTCCTCAGTAGGAGGGACTGGATGGTGTTGAAGGCACTAGAAAAATCAGATGTATTCCTCCTGACACAACCTCCTTTGTCCAGATGTAAGTGTGTCTGGGGGAGGAGGAAGATAATGGAATTTTCCACACTGACCTTCTCTTAATGAAGAATTACCCATACCAGGGTCTTCATGAAATGGAATGTTAGGGCTGATGTCATTGAGTTCATCGGTTATTGGGGACCAGGCTCAAAGATGTGCTGAAGGGGGTCTGCCAGTTCAGGAGCAAAGGCCTTTAGAAGTCCTAAGCAAACCTCGTGTGCCTACGTGGTAGAACACATGAAACGTTCTACCATGAAACGGATCGTTTTCTGATCCAAGCACTCCAGGTCACATGAATCATAAATGTATCCAGTCTACAACAGCATGTGAAAGTGGCTCAGGTCTGTTTAAAAAAAAAATCAGATTTCTATGAAAAGATTTAGAGTTATGTCATTTGGAGGCAGCAAATCAAAATTGTGAATGCTGATATGAACGTAGCAGTAAATTATCTGTAAACAGCAATCAACAGAAGCAACATTTTTCAACAGGATTTTCACATTTAGCATTGATTAAAACAGAATCAATAGCAATGCAAGATTTGTTGCTATGCCCTTGATAAAAAATGTTAGACAAGGTAGATGTTCCAAACACAGAAGAAAGAAGAAATATTTTTAACTTGAAATAGAATTATTTTGTCTTATTGATAAACTAATAACTGTCTCTTTTCCTATTTAATCAGTTGATTGAAATCAGGATGGATTGATTAGTTATAGTCAGTTATTATTAATCATTGCATTTTAATCATGTAGCTTTTAAATGATACAGGCTGTTTATTTTGGGTATTTTATACAGTTTAATAGTGGGGGGTTACGCAAAGATATGCAGTGTATGCTGTTTGTGGTACCTGTTTACATTTTGAATATTTTTTTTATCATGACTATCACCTAACAATTTTATATTATGTTAATCTGGTGTTAAGAATATCTCTGAACCATAGATCTCTAATGTTGAGATGTAATTATTTTGCATTGATTTTGCTTGTTGTATTGACGATTGATCCCACATAGAAAGCACAATGTTGCAACAGACAAGTATAATGTCTATGAACCTCCAATTCTCTGTGGATAAGAACCTCACCATTCTTTCTACCTTTTCTCTTGACTGTAAGACCTTGTGTTGACTTGTGGTGATCAATGATGGGTGCTTCTGAATCAATGTTGGATCAATGTCCAACATGGTTGAGTTTCCAGCATTGAATCCGTAATCAGTAGAATGTGCAAGATTATTGCAATCATCAGAGATCTACATTTATTAAGTGTTCTTGCCCAATATAAAATCAGCATTGTTGCAGTCCACATCTGCTAGGTTTGTTGTTGACGTATACTTCTTGTGGAGACTTTTTAATCATCTGTGTGCAATTTTATGTAACGTCTGCATTGGTTTAATGGTTTTGACTTTGTAGGAGAACGAGAAATTGTACATGCAGATGAAAGCCCTTCAGGCTCAAAGTAAACACAATGAAGAGGCCATGTTTGCAGAGAACCAGCGACTGCTTTCTGAATTAGCTGCCACTAAGTGAGTCTTTTCATGTCGTTTTCCCATTAAGGCTCTCTTCACGCTGTTAGCCATCTGTGTTTGTTTGTTTGTTTGTTTGTTGACACATTGTGGTCTGATATACAGTTCTGTTCAGAAGTCTTTTGTTCTCATTTATCTCAGCAACAAGTGGCTTACTGTCAGCAATAATACAAGGTATCATTAGAATAAACAAACAAAAAAGCAGTAAGGAAAACTGTTTTGTGTGTAAAAAGTAGTTGGTATGTAATTGGGAGCTGTTAGAACAGAGCAGGTTTGGTGATTCCCCCTCAATGTCTCCACCCATGGATGTGTGAAACTCTCTCAGCAGCAGCACTTGATTTAACCACTGATTGAGCCCAAACAAGAGATTTGATGGTTCCTACAGATAATTCCAGGCTTCCTGTGAGTGATTTGTATTGATTCTAATATTAGTGATCTGAAAAACACTTACTGTCCGTCAAAAAAACTTTTACATTTAAATCCACATTTAAATCATGTCTGTGTTCATAATTTTATTTATGTAAGACCTTGAAAGATTTGAATGACCCATCTGAGACACATTTTGTGTTGTACAGTATGGGTGATTTGAACTTGAATTAATGGAGTGAAACACATTATGCAACTCTCTAAAATATTCACATGTTCTCAGTACTGAAATTTAATTTTAAGTAACATATTCTATACATCTCTTGGTATGTCATCTGTTTATTAGTTGGCAATATCAGGCCTCATGCCAGTTCCAACAGCTCAATCACATGGCTCACCAGAGCAGACAAATCAAGTGTTCTGATGAATGGGTCTTTTGCACTTCCATAGAATTCAGTAGTCAAAGTGTTGGTAACATGGATTGCTTCAAATGTGATCAATCAGCCTAGACATGTTTGGTGTGTGCTTCTGTAGTTTAGCACTGGAGTAACAAGGCAAATTTTTAACAGCTTATCAAACCACATCCTTAAATCAGACCTGATCTGTATGGCAAACCGTATTTGCACATAAGCAAGATTAACAATTCAGCACAATAATAGAATATTCTACTCAATCTCTTTGGACCATTTTAGCGCTATACAGAACTAATTTTATTTCTCTTTTAGGGAACAGTTAAGTAAGATCAATAAGAATAAGACAGGGGCAAATGAAGCAGCTGCAAACCAAGGTTACAGAGCTACTGAGCTGATGACTCAGGTGCAGGCTGCACAGGTAAGCTGGTCGGCTGCCATTTTTATCTCCGCTTAGATTGTCTGATTTTGTTTTGATGATTGTTTGTGTGTGTATGTGTGTAGAGGAGGGAAGCCCAACTGCAGGAAGAAACCCACAGGCTAAAACAGGAGAAGCAAGCCCTACAGGTAGACCTGCAAATGATGAAAAACGAGAGGGACTTGGCAAAAGCCCAAATCAGCTACACCTCAGGTAGGATGAGCTCTTTGGGCTTCAGAATCAGAAAAAAACCTTTATTGTCCCTAAGGAAATTGCTTATGTAGCAACTGCAACAAAGAGACAGTGACAAAAAATAAACATACATCTTATACTAATAAAAATAAAAAGGTATTAAATATAAAAGTACTAAAGATACAAGGTAAAAATGACAAAAGTCATAAAAAGTACAATGGTAATAAAAAACTACAAATGTAAACTGTGATTTTTCGCTGCTAGTGTGCCATTAAGCATGGGCAGTGTGTCTGAGGTGTCCTTTCTCTTTATTTTTGAAGGTGATAAAGACTTTGAGTTGAAGCTTTTGGAAGAAAGACATAAAGAGGAAGTGTCCGAGCTAAAGAGGAGACTGCAGTGGTATGCTGAGAATCAGGAGCTGCTGGACAAAGATGCAGCCCGACTGAAAGCAGCTAATGCAGAAACACAGAGACTAACCGAGCAGGTCAGATACACACACACACATATTTATACACACACACACTTAGTGGAGTTATGATTCATGCTTCATATCAGGCAGTCTGATGGAGAAATCTGATTTTGGCCGATGATATTACAACAGTACTTACTGGAAAACATACTATAACAATTTGACAGAGGAGGAATAATCTGGGGCAGTTTTTCCGATTTGGGGTTAGGGCCTAATTCTATTAAAAGGTAATGGAAATGCTACAGCATAAAAAAACCTTTCACAATTATATGTTTCAGTCTTTGATGACATTTTGGTGAGGGTACTTCCCTGATCCTGATAACCCCAAAGCGAGGAACAAGGCAAGATTTTATAATTGGATGATCAATGACATAATCTGTATCAGAGGGTATTTTGTATTTTTTTAATGACCTAAACTCATTTTGTAGTTGGTTTTATAGTTACATTGTGAGAATTAGCACCGATCTGAATTGTTCACAGTGCAAGCCCTTTGAACACCAATCCAGCAAGACAACACAAAATTGTGTATTGCGTTGGTTAAATTCACTGGTTTAAGGGTGTCCTTGATTTCAGCAGGTTTGCTCTCAGTTGAGGTGATCCTTCAATGAAATGCAAATATATAATATATTTTATATAATGTGATTTTCTGGATTTACTTTTTGATATTCTGTCTCTCACTGTTAAAATAAACCTACAATTAAAATGATAGACTATTCATTTCTTTGTCAGTGGACAAACTTACAAAATCAGGGAGGGGTCAAATAATTATTTTATTTGTTTATTAAATAATTATGATGATTCCTGACCTGTCTTATTCCTGTGGTAAATATGCTAATAATAATAAACACATGGAGCACATACACAGCAGTAATGAAGTGAAACAGTTGTTAGCAGAGTGGAGAGTGACTAGGAGCAGAAGGGAGATGGCGGATGAGGTGAAGAGAATGGCATGATGTGTTTTGGAAGAACAGGTAAATGCCAAAAGAGAACGCAATCCTGGTTGAGAGGCAAGACAGAGGGCAGATCGAAAAATGGAGCGGGGGCAAACCCAGGAAGTAAGCACAGTTTGGCGATGAAGAGAGGGGGAACAGGCAGCCGCATGTGCTTTTTAGTGCTTTCAGTTCTTGTACTTGGGATTGTCTTCCATTCTTGCTTGCAAAAGGCTTCTAGTTCTGTAATATTCTTTGGTGTACTTGCATGCACAGCTCTTTTAAGATCTACCCACAACTTTTTCATGTTTAAATCAGAAACTGGATGCAGCTTTAACCTTTGAAGAGGTAATGGAGGCGATTCATCAGCTGATGTCTGGGAGACCCCCAAGCATTGATAGACTACCTGTGGACTTCTATAAGCTTTCTGGAACATCTTGGAGAAGGACTTGTTTAATGTTTTGAAAGCTAGTTTGAAGGCAGAGACTCTTTCAGTTAGCTGTCCTTGTGTTGTCTTTTCTCTATTACCAAAGAAGGGAGACATCTGCTCACTAAAGAACTAGAGGCCTGTGTCTCTGTACAGACTATAAAATACTGTCACGCAGCTTGGCACACAAATTGAAAGGGGTCATTTAGGGACATTTGTACAGGAGGACCAGTCTTACTGTATGCCTTCCAGATCCATTTATGATCATTTGTTTCTAATCAGTGATGCTTTAAGCTATGCAGAGTTGGAGGGTGTGGAACTTGGCTTTCTGTCAATGAATCAAGAAACAGCATTTGATAGAATAGATCACGATTATTTGTTTAAATCTTTGGACGCTTTTGGGTTTGGATTAAAAGCCTATATATATATATATATATATAATATCCTTTAATCAAGGTAAAATCTAAGATGTGGCCACTCTTGGCTTATTACATTAAAAGGTCAGGTCTGCTGTCTCTTGGGCAGCAAATCTTCTGAGTAGCTTTTTTCAGCAAAGTGCTTGGCTCTGGTAGACTGTAGGTCTTTAGGTTAGTTTAAACCTGAAAAATGGCATGAAGCAAAACTGTGTTATTTTCACAGTGCACAAATGAGTCAGACTGCAAAGTGAAATGATGGCCTTTCTGAGATTACCTTGATGATCTGAGACATGTGGAGTTTTGTACTTAACAAAAAAAGGTGAAATAACTGAAAATTCTAGTTTCTTCAAAATAGCCACCCTTTGCTGTGATTACTGCTTTGCACACTCTTGGCTTTCTCTCGATGAGCTTCAAGAGGTAGAGGTAGTCACCTGAAATGGTTGAAGGCGTTCCCAGAGGTGTTTAGCACTTGTTGGCCCCTTTGCCTTCACTCTGTGGTCCACCTCACCTTCGGGTCCGGTGACTGTGGAGGCCAGGTCATCTGCCCCAGCTCCATCACTCTCCTTCTTGGTCAAATAGCCCTTACACAGCCTGGAGGTTTGTTTGGGGTCATTGTCCTGTTGAAAA